>OZ023314.1:49211847-49403191 GCA_964007375.1 Ophion obscuratus
GACGCATTATATTATAAAAATATACACGATACTTCTACGCTTTGATATACTTACCCGATAAAAATCTTCAGACCCTGTAACTTTCTTTTGTTACTGAGAGGGGCATGAAATACGAGGTGTGCATAAGAACATTCAAGGAGAGATTTAGTATACGTTTAATGGAGCAAAAATGTCCTATATATACATGCATACACGTAAGTGTTGCGGGAATGTGCGTGCGTGTATATACATTTACGTATACATGCACTACGGTATGTAAAATATGAACCACAAAGTTTCGTGCTACAGACCTTCTGCGTATTTTGCACGTCGTATTTTTGTTAAACAGCACACGTAATGTTTATCTTATACAACAGGAGTTTAATGGTTTAGTGGCATGAAAGAAAATTGTTATTTTTTTCTTTTCCTCTAAAGATAACGAGCTGCCAATGCGACACATCGCAAATCGAAATTGATCCCATGATAAATCTTTGTGATCAAGACTGCAGAATCTTGCGAAACATTTTAAATGTGCGGAATATTGATTATTTCGAGAAATGGTTGCTATTTGAAGTGAACCACTTGCTTACGAATCGTTAAAAGAAATTGCACTCGTAAAGAATCATGTGTGAGATATCCGATGGGATATAAGCTAAATACCCCTAGACACAGTGTATCAAAAATAAAATACGGCGAAGAAAAATGGAAATTCAAATATGGAGATTGCTTTGCAGGACCTTCCCAGACTTCTCGAGGAAGCTGAAATTTAGTATCAATTTCGAAGGTTAATACGAAATCTTTTTTGTTTTCGTTCGCTTCAGTAATCTGCTTTGCGGCTATTCTTCGATCAGACTGACTGAGTAGACTGAGATAGAGAGTGACAGGAAGGGGGACGAGCCGAGCGCAGTGTGGGAAGAGAAGAAACGGAAAAAGCGGTCAGTAGGATAGGATTTCGCATCCAGATAAAGAGGGTGTGCGAAGTCTACTAGGTCGAGCCACCCTCATGGGGAATCGACCAATCCTAAATAGGTTCGCTCAACCCCCCTTATGCTATCGCCATACAGTTGCGTGCAAAAGTTTTGGGCTATCCTATTTTTCAAGCGTAATGCATTGAAATACGACAAATGGGGAAAAAATAACCGAGTTGTGGCAACATGTATTCTCTTATATTTGAAAACCGTTAATTATATATAGATATTGTTTTTAAATATTTGATTGTCGATGACTTTTTATTTAACGAGTGTGCAAAAATATTGGGCCATATACGATTGTGTATAAAAACAACAGAAAAGTTTGAAAATAAAAAAACCAGATTCGACCTTTCTCACTTGACTCACAAGGAACATCACTCAGGTGACACCCTTCGATTTTGTTGAAATTTGGATATGTTATAAAGCATCGAAAAGTAAGCGATACGTATTTTTTTTATCGGCGGAAAAACGCTTTTAAGGGGTGAAACAAACCCTCGAAAATCGGGGTGTTTTTCGTTTTTCGTCGATAATGTTATCGTTCTCATCTCCAATGTAAAGTGCACAGAAAAATAAACATTGTTGCAATTTGAAATTTTTTAATATCTCGTACCGTTAAAAGGTTATCGACGAAAAACGAAAAATATCCCCATTTTTGAGGGTGCGTTTCAGCACTTAAAACCGTTTTTCCGTCGAAAAAAAAATACGTATCGCGCACTTTTCGCTGCTTTATAACATATGCAAATTTCAACAAAATCGAAGGGTGTCACCTGGGGGATGTTCCTTGTCAGTACTTTGTTGCCATGGCATTAGCAGCGATAACCGCGGCACATCGACGAGGCATGGAAGCTATTAATTGTGAGATCCGTTCCCGTGGCAAGTTTTCCCACTCAAGTCGCAAATGATTCCACAATTCCGCTTTGTTAGAGTGATTTTTATTCCAACACGATCTTTCAGGTCTTGCCACAAATGCTCCATAGGATTTGAGGGGTCTTCTCTCTTTAGGCGCTAAAAAAGGCTATTTTCATGATTATTTAAAATCGGTTTATGTTATAGATATTAATATAAAAGTTGTTACACTTAATAAATACACTTTCGAAATCGACTTTAAAAAAATGTATGTATTCAAGTAACCCGAACAAGCTTTAAACGCATTTTTCTCAAAACAACGTTTTTCGACGGTTTGTTGATAAAATCTTCGAAACTACTGAACCGATCCTTATGAAATTTTAACCACATATTCTTTACAACTATAGCGCAGATCAAGGTTCTTTTTTTAATTTTGATATTTACTTTTTTGCCAAAAACGGTTAAAACACGTTTTTTTTGTTTTTTCGAAAAATGTCCGCCATTTCGTTATTTTTGCATATATAATAAAACGTATGATATGCGCTATAGCCATTAACATACTGAATCAAAAAGTGTTTGATTTTTTTGTCTTGGATGATCCATCTCCGAGATTTCATCAACAGCGCAGACCTACAATTTTTTTAGGACATTTTTTTACCTACCTTTTTCGTCTATAAATAGTGACTTAATTAATTTTTTTCATTTATTTCAAAAGTGTATTTATTAAGTGTAACAACTTTTATAGCAATATCTATAATATAAACACATCAAAAAAATTCATGAAAATAGCCTTTTTAGCGTTTAAAGTGAGAAGAACCCTTAAGGTAGTACGACCGCGCAATCTTGATTTCTATACATTTTGTCCAAATTTGAACCAGACATTGTTCATATCATTATGCATGTTTGAGTGGAATTTCACAACAGTCGACTATTTAGATTGTGAGATAATGGGTTTGGAAATTGCAACGTTCAACACTGCAAGGCCTGTATTGAGTTTTAGACAGAATAATTTTCCGTAAAAAATATTTGTCCCCTATAATAAGAAGACATGGCAACACGGCATCGTTCCACGTATCCAATGACGTGAGTTTGCGCGGCATATTTAAAACAATACTGCAACGCAAATTTTTATTTGGAAGTAATTTTTAATCGAAGAAAGTTGTTAATTAGTTATAAATGAACCAACACTTTTATTTGTTAATGAAGATAAGATAAACAATATAAAATATTAATATTTAAAATGCAAATATTTTTTTATGACAAAATTTTTCACTTTAGGAACACGATAATGATTTTTTTTCTCGAAATATTGAACAAAACTGTTTTGCGGTGTCACCATACGTCTTCTTATTATAAAGGACAAATATTTTTTACGGAAAATTATTCTGTCTAAATTTCAATGCAGACCCTGCACTGTTAAAAGTTGCAATTTTAAAACCCAGTATCTCCCAATCTAAATAGTCGACTGTTCTGAAATTTCACTCAAACATGCATAATGATATGAACAATGTCTGGTTAAAATTTGAACAAAATCTATAGAAATCATGATTGCGCGCTCGTACCACCTTAAGTCCGGTGATCGCGATAGCCAGTCGAGAAAGCGTACTTTTCGACTTCGAAGAAAATCTTTCACAAGACGTGAAATGTTTAGGGCCATTATTGTGTTGAAGAACTCGGCATTTTCTTCATTGCTAGTGGGAGCATATGGTCTTGCAATATATTTTTGTAAATTGTAGCGTCCATATTGCCTTGAATTTCTATCTGCAGACCAACGCGTTGGCGTCGGAAAATGCTCCCTAAACTTTAATATTCCCGCCACCGTGTTTTATGGTAGGAATTCGATACCTTACGTTGAATCTGGTACCTGTTGGTCGTCTCACGGACTTCCGCATAATTGAAATTTGGATTCATCGGAAAAAAGCACTGCCCGCGAATCTGATGCTTTCCAATACGGATATTTTTTTTGCAAAATTTAATCTGGCCTTTTTATTCTTTCTACTGATGAATGGCTTCTTTACAATAATGCGTCCAATCAGTCCTACAGCCTCCAGACGTCGGGATACTGTACTTCAACTAATGTTGACACGATTTTCACTACGTAACTCTCTCGAAATGCCTGCTGCAGTTTTTCGTGGATCTATAACGCACCTCCTTTTTATAATTTTGTCAACGTATTCCGTGGTTTTTTGCGGTCTACCACTTTGCATTTGGTCACACAACGAATTTGTTAATTTATATTTACGAATAATACGATTGACCGTGTTTTTTCCAATGGACAAAGTAGTCGCCATATCACGAGAATTCTTTCCGTCTGAAGAAAGTTTTAACACGATTTTACCGACCTCAAGGGGCCTTCTCACTTTAGACGCTAAAAAAAGCTATTTTCATGAATTTTTTTCATAGGTTTATATTATACATATTGATATAAAAGTTGTTACACTTAATAAAGAAACTTCTGAAATTATTTTTTAAAATATTTATTTAAGTCACTATTTATAGACGAAAATGATAGTTAAAAAAATGATAGGTCTGCGCTGTTGATGAAATCCCGGGGATGGATCATCCGAAACAAAAAAATCAAACGGTTTTAGATTCTTGATATGTGCAAAAATAACCAAACGGTGGACATTTTTGAAAAAAAAAAACGTATTTTTTCACCGTTTTTCGCAAAAAAAAAATAGTAAATATCAAAATTTTAAAAATCCTTGATATGCGCTATAGCTATAATCGTAAAGAATATGTGATCGAAATTTCATAAGGATCGGTTCAGTAGTTTCGAAGATTTTATCACCTAGCCGCCAAAAACGTTATTTCGAGAAAAACGCGTTTGAAGTTTGTTTGGGTTGCATAAACACATTAAAAACAAAATTAATGTATTTCGAAAGTGCATTTGTTGAGTGTTATAACTTTTATATCAATATCTATAATATAAACCCATAAAAAAAATCATGATCATAGCCTTATTTAGCGTTTAAAGTGAGACGACACCTTAATATTTGTGTTTCGCCATCGCGGCAGAAATAATACTGATTTTTCATGTATGTTTTGAAACTAGTATGGCCCGAAACGAGGGTGGCCCGAAACTTTTACACGCCACTGTACATAATCTCGATTCCATCATCGAGGAGGGAAAACCAGCGACAAAATCGTATTTCACCCCAATCTTTTTACTCAGAAAGCTGCCTGCCTAAGGTCAACTATGCAATTATAATAGTCAAATCTCTGAGGATATTTCTCATTACTGCCAATTTTAGGGTTCACCCTTCGAGGAATCAGATTCGACCAACGTTATTTACCCTACGTGCAAAGAATTGCAAGCGAGTTCGAAATCTCCAGAGAATGGCTGGAAAAAGATTATTAATAATGGATTATTAAATATCGAATAAGAATTTATTAACGATTGATTGAAAATCATGGTCAGTGACAAATGAAAAATCATGCACGAATTGATATTTGACTTCATTGCCACGAATTTCTTCTTTTCTCGGTCTCAGTTGGGTACTTTTATTGAGAATTTAGTAGAAACATTGGCAAAGCATTTTTTGAAAAATCGGTACTTAGCCGCGCACTATGTCCCTTTTGCAATAATTTTTTTTTCTATGAATTACAACGGAAAGTAGTCGAGAATAAAATAATCAGGTAATGCAACCCAGAATGTAATTGCGTACTTGATTTACTTCAATATGTCATTTTTGGCAATTTAATATTTTAGTGATTTTTTTTATCTGATACACTCCAAGTGCGAAAGTAGAGCAAAATGGAATACCAACTTTCATCAATTTTTAAATAATTGTTATATCCTCGTTATTTTATTTCAATATATTGTACGTTTTTCTGTATTAGTCGTTTCTATTAATTCACCCTTATTTTTTTGATTTGCATCGTTATGCATCTGCGATCATGCGATCTGCATTGTTATGAGAAGAACGAAATAGGCTGATGAAAGAAAAAAGGGAATTGGGGATCATGAGAGAAAAAAACAAGCAAAAGTCGGGAGAAAAATTTGGTGGTCCGGTAAAAGGTCGTACACAAATTACGTAACGCCACATTCCCCCATTTCGACCCCCTTCCCCCTTCCCTTACGTATTAGGATCGTAACGCCTGGCTCGACCCCCTCCCCCCTTCTATTCCGTTACGTAACGTGTGCTTTGTCAATTTTTCTTTTCATTTTCCAATCGATATCTTGATAAAAGGCTATCTATAAATAAAAAGTACAAAATTTATCGTTATCTATACAAAGGTAGTTATCATCTTGCGCATGCGTCTTCTTTTTCATTTTGGTTGGTCGCTGGAGCTAAATCCAAGTTTGCCTAAATATCGGGATGCAGGGTTTTTAGGGGATTTTTTAGGGGATGAAGGGGCATGGGGGTGAATTGATGCCAAACTACAACCCCTACGAGGTCGGCGCCGTGAGAGAAAATGTTCAGAAAAATTCGGGATTTAGTTTTGTCCACAGCGTCGAAGTCGTGAAAGTTCATTTTGAGGGTAAAAAAATGGGGTGATATTTTGAAAAATCACTTTTAATTCAATAACTCTTTAGGAAAAATTCGTACACTATTTGTTCAAATGGGAATGTTGCAGCCCTTCAAAAGACGCGTCGATAGAGTATTTCATCATCTCTCTCCAATAATATCTTAACCCAAAAAATAAAATGTTGAAATACTAAAAAAAATTGTTTATCGAATAACTCAAAAACAATAATTTTTCGGGTATGGTTTAAATGTACGAAATGTAGAGAAAATGTTTTCTATGTTTTCCTTTCTATGGAACACCCTTGAATTTTAGTTTTTCAACCGCTCTCGGGGGTTGAAAATTCAAAAAGAAATTCTGGAAACAATTGATCACACGAATTCGCCACCGGGGAACAATTTGTAGCTTGAACCCTTAGATACATTTTTGTCCACAGCGCCAAACTCGTATCTCTTTATTTTCGGTCAATAGTTTTCCCAGAATTTCATTTTGAATTTTCAACCCTCGAGAGGGGTTGGAAAGAGCAAAATTGAGGGGTTGTCCGTAGAAACAAAAATATAGAGAACATTATTCTCTACATTTCGTACATTTAAACCATCCCGGAAAAATCTATTGTTTTTGAGCTATTCCATAAAGAATTTTTTTTTAACTTCATCAATGTTTTTGGGGGTGAAGATATTATTGGAAATAGATGATCAAATACTCGATCGACGCGTCTTTTCAAGAGCTACAACGTTCCCGTGTGAACAGAAATGGTATGATTTTGTTTCTAAAGAGTTATCGAAGTAAAACTGATTTTTCAACATTGCACCCCACTTTTTAATCCCCAAAATGAACTCCGACGACTTCGGCGCTGTGGACAAAAATAAAGCCCGGATTTTTCTGAACATTTTGTCTCCCGGCGCCGACCTACCGGGGGTTGTAGTTTGGCATTATCCCCCCCTCATCCCCCCTGATCCCTAAAAAACTCTGCACCCCGATTTTCAAGCAAACTTGGATTTAGCACACGTGTCACCTATAAAATCACCCGTCAAAAAACTAGCCCTCTTCCAATTTTTTCCGATTCCAATATACAGCACGACTGTACTGCTAGATATTTCACAGAGTTTTCCAATCCACGATTGAAGACTGGAAGTGGGCACAGCACTTCAAAACTTGACAGTTCGCAAGCGGGCCTCAAGAATAAAAAAAGTGACCTGTTCAATAACACCCCTACCGATGGGGTGAACAAGAAAGAATTTATTCACCGTTTTACATATAGCGGAAATACGCTAAAATATTTTATTCGAGGTTATCATACATATTTATTGGGATCCCCATCAGAAGCAACTACTTGCAAAATTCCGTGCATATAAATCTGAAACTGTAGGTACTGCGAAGCTGATAAACATGACGAAGTTATAAGGATTCCTTTTTCGACTACATAACCTTTAAAAGGAGAGAGGCCGTCAGCCATGAGAAATGGAGAAAACTAGCACAACTACATTCGCAAAAACCTCTGCTGTATAAAATCCCACCCGATGGAGAAAATGAGATGGAATAATCCTTGTAAGTCTAGGACGTGCGTGAAAGGATAAATCGTTATATTGACAAAACCTATAAATCTGTTCTCAATCCGACGCTCAAGCGGGCATATCGGAAGTGAAAGGTCCTGTGTGCTCAAAGGATATGAGTGAATGGCAAGAGGTAAGAAATACAGACTCCGGCAAGTACACCGCCCCCGGAAGAAAATAATATCTTTTTTGCAACCCCACCGAGCTTCACTCTTCTTGAAGACTGATCTACTCTTCCACTACCCGCAACCCGCATTTTTCAATATTTTCTTACGCGCAACAAGTTTATGATTCCCTACCTTCGGACGATAAAACTGTACGCATTTCTGATTTCAATAAGCACGAGAATAATGCCAACAATGCGAAAGTCTCGAGTATAAATAAATAGTCGAAACGATGCTTCTTTAAAATCAAAAACTCGAGTCGTACAGTATAGGCCTCCGAAATAACTCTAGTGGCACCACCCTTGCGGCGAGTTTTGGCTAAACTTGCATTGGTTTTCGTCTGCTAGTGCAGTATGACGATCGCCATTTAAATAAGGTGTTTGCGTAAATGACAGTACCACGTGTGATGTTTGCGTTGTAAAAACAGCGTACACGAGTAGTATATATTAATAAACGTGATGGGGACTCGATCGATTGTAGGCGCTAATCGCAAATGTTGTGTTGAGGGTTGTCTCCACACGGAAGCGACGGATCCAGAACTTCATTTTTATGGATACATTGAAATCCGCAAGTAATCGTTATTAGTCCCATGACACTATTTTACTTTATTTACAAGCACATTCCATTCACAATGTGAGATCTACAATCGATGATGCTTTCTCCAGCCCAGCTCTTCCGTGTTTGTGCCCGTTTGACTTAAGGTCGTCGCTCACTTATCAACCCGGCACCCGATCAGCACCGCCTCGCCTCGAGCGGTTGTCATTTCTTAGATGGGCTTTCCATACATATGCGCTCACTTGTCAACTCCGTAGCATCACCGGATCGGCTCGCTCGCAAGAGTTGACAAGTGAGCGCGTATGTATGGAAAGCCCATCTAAGAAATGACAACCGCTCGAGGCGAGGCGGTGCTGATCGGGTGCCGGGTTGATAAGTGAGCGACGACCTTTAACCGCCATGCGTCAATCCAAGTTTTGCCGCCGGCAGCTGTTGCGCGGCGCCACCACGAGAGTTACTTCGGAGGCCTATTGTATCTAAATAAATTAAAATAAACGTATTTAAAACTATGGCAATGTAATCCATTTTCATTTAGATAATTGGTTTAGATTTCTAAATAAAAAAAATTAACGTGAAAAAGCTTGTTTAAAAGAAGCTTTTATTTGAAAGGTACTATACTAGAAAGTTTAAAAAAATGTTCAGTAGAATTGAAATCAAAATATGAAATATACATTTTAAAAGCTTGGGGCTTCTTTCAGAATTTTCAAAGTAGTATTAATACTTATCACGTTTGATGCCTCAAACTTTTAAAATTCATACTTCATATTTTAAAAAACTTTAAACTTATGTACCTTTTAAGTACTTGCACCTATGGTGACCAAGGAACGGACTTTTTTGTAGTTATACTGTTTTGATTTTTACTGAACATTATTTTTACTTTTTAGTGCAGTACCTTTAAAACGAAAACTTGTTTAAAAAAGTGTTTACGTTTACTTTATTTTATACTTTTTAGTATTGGAATTTGTTTATTTATTCGCTATGCCAGACCCCCATACCCCCATGTTTATTTATTCGCTATGCCAGACCCCCATCGGCGTAATAAAAAATCTTGCCTCAGGTTATAAAGGTTTCGCGAGAAACTTTATAATAGTGTAACTATAAATAGTGCTCAAGTCACCAAAGTTAACGAGCCCAAACTCGATTGTCCTGCCATTTGCCATTACAAAATTTTAGTCCCCACCTCCCACCACTATTATCAGACTCTCGTTATCATGTGTAATGAAAAGTGCTCATGATAACAAAACAAATGAGCACAAACTCGAGTGTCCTAGTATATCCTATTGAGGAGTTGCATTGCCCACCTCCCACCTCCAACATCAGACCAGCTCCATGGTACCATATGATTGCAGTGTCATCGAAGTTACATAGCTATGCCAAATTTCAGCTTAATCGGATGCCAGCATGTGCTTGAAAAAGGGATTACAAATTTTGAACCGGAAAGACAGACATACAAACGAAGCAAGTTGAGGGGTCTTCTCACTTTAGACGCTGAAAAAGGCTATTTTCACGATTTTTCAAAATACGTTAATATTATAGATACTGATATAAAAGTTATTATACTTAATAAATACACTTGCGAAATACATTTAAAAAAATTATTTAAGTCACTATTTATAGACGAAAATGGTAGTTTTAAAAAAATCCTAAAAAATGGTAGGCCTGCGCTGTTGATGAAATTTTGGAGATGGATGATCGGAAACAAAAAAAAATCAAACGGTTTTAGATTCAGTATGTTAATGGCTATAGCGCATATCAAACGATTTTCGATATATCCAAAAATAACAAAATGGCGGACATTTTTCGGAAAACAAAAAAAACGTGTTTTTTTCACCGTTTTTGGCAAAAAAAAATAGTAAATATTAAAATTTAAAAAAATAATTGATGTGGGCTATGGCTATAGCTATAGTTGTCAAGAATATGTGGTTATAAGTTCATAAGGATCGGTTCAGTAGTTTCGAAGATTTTATCAACAAGCCGGCGAAAAACGTTGTTTCGAGAAAAACGCGTTTAAAATTTGTTTGGGTTACATAAATACATACATTTTTTTAAATGTATTTCGAAAGTTCATTTATTAAGTGTAACCACTTTTATATCAATATCTATAATATAAACGTATGAAAAAAAATCATGAAAATAGCCTTTTTAGCGTCTAAAGTGAGAAGACCCCTTAAATAAATATCATATCATAAAACTTGTTCGTCCACACGAAATTGTTTTGACATAAATTAACCGTTCTTCCGGTATAACGGATAATAAAAACAATCGAGGACAACCTATTATAACTATAATTATCCTCGTTGCCGTTCCTGTACTGTAGTTGGCTCGTAGATACAGTAAATGTTCGCATGGAAATGGCTTTCAACGAGCTGCTCGTCCCTAAGGCCGGATTATTTGGGTATACAATCACCCACGAGGCTCCCAGGATGCAATTGCGTGGATGACAAGACCCAACCACACCGCAGACAATACTCCCGACTGACTGTTGTATAATTGATATTCCTGGATCTGACAACATAAGGATTTGCTCTACTGCGTTCTATACACGTTATTGTAACGTTGTTACTAATGTTACTGACACTGCTAGCCCTCAAGATTCACAATAGCACTTTGTGCGATATTGCTTTGTGACGGGTCATCTAATGTCCATTCGATGCTCGATGATTTATTTGGGTCACCATTGTTTAGACTAGTTTGGAGGCATATATGTACGTATTGATCTGACCAAAGCGTAGCGAGCTGTCGCCCTCCGCTTATGGAGAGCTTTCAATATATCGTGGCCTTTAATAAACTAAGAAAAATGTGTTTTTTAATCCATTTTTAACCCTAGGACCCTACATTAACTGTACGAAACAAATAACCTACGCTGGGGTTACGTACACCCCAGCACTTTAAATCAACGCTGCTAACGAACTATTTGTCGTAGAGAGATTTTTTTTATCTAACGCTCGAGAACTGACGAATGGAATAGGCTTTGCGAGAAAGACCTAGTATAAATTTATCACCGTGAAAATTACGATTGAACAAAACAAGAAAAATGATATTGGCATTTCTCACTAATAATGTGGGGTTTGCGGTACCCATGTGTAGGGTCCTAGGGTTAAGCCTTTTTAACGGTTGACATTCGAGGGTTCAGTGATCAAGGTGAAAATAGTTAGAAAATGTTCCTTAGGTTCAATGTAAATGTCCGATATGCCACGCATCTTGTTTATAGGTGGGGCGAGGGGGGGGGGGGGGTGCTGCTCGAAATGTGCATTTCTATATTTTCTTATAGACTAAATAGAAGGCACCTTATAACCATATACAAACATGAGTGCAGCAAATATAAAATATGCTTTCATCGATAAGCTGAAATAAAGGGGCAAACGCGCCTTCAAAGCGTTATTTTCTCTCTTATTGTAATAAATTTATTTGATTTCCATAACCGTTGCTAAGCTTTTTGTAGTCATCTTGTGTTCTCATAATTCTACTGCACATAAAAAAACCGCTATGACAACTACGCGAAATGTTACATGTCAGAACAAATTTTGAATTCGAAGGTATGACCGTTCGCAAATATAAAGAAATAAAGACGAAGAATACGAATAGTTGCATTCTTAACAGTAACGACGTTCTGTGTAAAAATGTTTGATGCAAAGCGATTTTGTACACCATGGACATGGGGACCGGGTTGAAATTCCGAACTTTGAATGCGCCGACAGTTTAAAATTCCTAATGTTAATGTTCCGAAATTACAAGGTTCGTCAAGTTCATGCCAGCGAAAGTCTACACAATTGACTGTAAATGATGTAGAAAGTATAACATTGCCTAGACAAACTTCAAAACTGACCTAAAATCACTTCTTAATAAAAAAAAATCTTGAAATAATTCGTCGATTTATTGAAAATTTTGAAACTTTTGAAACTTCCATAGCCGAATTATTTTTACTTTGTTCAGATTTTCGAAGTTTTGGTCTTTCGTGTAAAATTCTTTCGGAGTTTTGATCTTTCGGAGTATTCAGAGGTTCTAATCATTCAAAGTTCGGAATTCCAACCCGGCCTCTGGACATCTTATCACTGCTACGTTACTATAACCTTCAAATTTAAAGCGTGATTACGTTGACTAACTAAAACATGATCTAACTAACTAGATCTAAACTAAAACTTTAAATCTAAAAAACTCTTAAAAAATCTAAAATACTAGATCTAAAAAACAAATTCTAACTGACTATAACAAGATCTAACTAAAACAAAATAAAAGAGTCCTGTAGGACTTTTTAAATGCTCCAGTTGTTCTTGGTTTTGCAGTTCATTGTCATCGTAATAATAAAGCGCTTTACGAGGTAGTTTGCTTCCCTATTTTTGTATGTCGCCAAAAAAAAATCTGCACTTTTGTTATCTGTTTAATTTATTTTCGTAATTGGTTCGTGAAATTCGGTAAAATATTTGATGCATTACATAAAAAAAAATAGAGTCCCAGTTTATAAGGGTGCTTCACGTTGTCACCATATCAGTGCAAAGAAAACCTGAAATATATAAACCTCATTATTTAATGTGAAAAACACTTGATGATCGAAAAAATTACTTCTCTATAGGAGAAGAGAATTGCACTTTTAGTGGTACATACTCCCTTATTTTGCATATACGGCAAAGTAGACATGGAGATTCTATTCGACCCAAGGAACACAACGCATCTAGTTTCAGGGCAACCGGTGGATAGTTTTTATTTGCAACTCCTCGACTATCAAAGGATATCTTTAACTTTACGGTTGAATCCACACCTCAGAACGACTTGAGAGTACATAGAGAAAAAAATGTGTACCTTATTCTGGCAAAAAATACTAATTCAAAGTGCATCTCAATCGGATGAACGTCTCGTAAGGTTTCTCCGTAAGAAAAGCTTTTATTCATTATTAAAAAAAGAATTGTTTCAACATATATTATTGTTGTTTACATTTCCATCGGGGGATTCAAATATTGAGTATTAATAAATATCTGAGTATTGGTTTTGCCATAGTTCACTCTGCGCAAGCGTGATTCAATCTTTCGTTAACTTTTTTTATGATTACCACTACGTTGTATGAGTTTTATTACCTAACCTACGAGATTTGCTTTATCACCATCTGCCTATTTCAAGTATTCAAGTAGACTAATCAGTAGTTTTTGCGTTTCACAAGATTTTGAGGATAAGTCAATACTTAATATTACGAATGTAATTTTCATTGGGCAAAAAGAATAACAACATATCGAGAAATACAAATAATGGACTCCCCAATCAATTTCAGGGTCGATTCGCGAGTATTCTGATGCCTCACCGAATGGCGAAAGACCCACGCATACAAAAGGAAAACATGGCAAACAGGTATCGGGGGAACAAAAAACATACCGGAAAATGCCTCAGGCCTGATGCGAATAGGGGTTCTGTATTATTACAAAACGTACGTAGGAAGAATAGGTGAAAGGACAATGAAAAAGGCTCACATGTTCTCCATTCCCTCAGGATGGGCATCGTAATTAAAGAAAGGGTCTTTGGAAAAACACTAATTTACGATTTTATTTCTACTGTAGATTTTACTCCATTTGACAGACGCACCATTAAGGTTATTATGGGGTTTAGCCGTCGGGGGTGAAATACGAGAGGCTTATGCTTATGCACGAAGCCGATTGACCATTACCAACTGTTAGCTTTCAAATAATCGTCACATTAAACGTGCGTTTTCGAACTATTTTTCTACATTTATTTGTAAAACTATGCATTTTTGAATATTCGGTGATTACATTAAGTGTTTTCATTACTATGAATAATGATTTTCTATAACTCTTTCTCCATCAATTAACGCAAAACGAATTGGCAACGTCGTAAATCGTGGTATATCATAATGCCCGGGTTGGCAGAAGTGTCGCGAAATTAGACACATATGCGCTCCATTCGTAACCTCAATATCGGCCCAAGAAGGTGTTAAAAGTGAATATCGGTCCGAGTAAAAAAAAATCCGCTGGAAAGAAAAAGTGTGTACTAAAGCTGTCTATAATCTCGAAGAAATCAAAAACTTTAATAATTTTCCGATATTCTAAAAAAAAATTATGTATGAAAAAAAAATCCACGTTATTTTGTCTTTGTCTAGAGATGTCTAGAAATGTATAATTTCTGAACATAGGTATCAAACAAATATTAAGTAATTATTACCAATTAAGAGAATAAGTACCAATAATATTCGTTGTTAATTATTCTGACTGAGTAGTTTGAGGTTCCCGGGCATAATTACCGAATACCGATAAGATAGGTAGCATTTGCGCTCTCTACGACGTTGCCATAATTGCGCAGTCTAATTTTTCTTGATTTTCGCACATATTCGCTATCAAAAACATGAATAATTTGATAACGGTACTGTGAATCCTCATTTTCACGGTACCAAGCGTTCGTCCAAAAATTAGTCGAACCCTATCTATTTTGTCAGCTCCGTGGTAACATTCACTTACGATCACTGTGGATCGTATTCAAGCTGCACAGGTTCATCAACAAAGAGGTTATGAAGGTCACGAAAAAAATCAGCTCGGGGGTGACATTTGGACTTAACCCCATAACAACATTAACAGCCTACTCTCGCAATAGCCCCCGTTTTTAACTCACTCGAAATTAGTACTTATTAGTGTGACGAATCGGCGAAGAAAATAAATTTCGTTTACGGATACTAAACGGACCAAATTATGACGTACCAGTGTTCCAAAAGGGAACCGCTTTAATCATGAAATTTGAATCTCTCAAAATCATTTCCGTCCGTCAATATTATACGTATACGTGTCCACTTTCATTCACTCTCTGAACTTCGGTAATTGCGACCGTTTATTGCGGTTTTGCCACTTCTGTCGGTGGTTGATTATGAGTTGTTATACATAGTATTTATATATATGCATATATTTATTTGTAAATTTGTAGCGGACCTGTACGGTGGGAACGCTCATTAAACAAATATAGCTTCAAATACCGATGCATATTTCGCATCCACTTACGTAATAATTCATCACATCGTACTAGCCACTCGGTAATTACATATAATGATATATAGGGTGTCCGATTTCAAAATCATATCGGCAATTTGTCAATTAAATTATTTTGCAAAAAGAAGTAGGTTCTGGAGTGGGAATATATATTTTTTTAATACGTCCATCCGCCTACGAGGCGTCATGATAAATTTTCCAAAGCTGATAATAAAAATATTGCTTTCCTAAAGGATAGGTGGTTTGAAAACGCAACTAACAAACGAAACTCTGGGGCATGAAAAAAAAAACGAAAGTTATGACACGTATCATTTCTGACAAGGGAAAAGTTTTGACTACAGTGACATGAGAACGACGGAAAATATTACATATTCCCGGGCTAAATATTATTTTTATAATGCAATGCACACTGAAAACACGTTGCTCGAGAATTTAAATGTACCTTTTAACTGCGAAAAAATTAATAGTTACAGTAGCATCTCGATTATCCGAATAAATTAGGACCAGACATCGTTCGGATGATCATACATTCGGATAATGGAAAATATATCTTGGATTTCCGGGAAAATCAACTCATATAATATAAATAGTAACGAAAATTTTCTTTATTCATCCAACGACACTAAATTCTTTATTTGATAGCAATCGACAATGAAAAAAGTTACAATTTTTACAACACTACTACTTATGCAGTTAAATCACAATTGCGGCTTAAAATAATGGTCAATTTTTGGCTATCGCATAGTAGTTGCGCGTTTCTTGGCCGCTAAGTCTCGAATTCATTTTAAGAACAGCAGCTGTGTGGGACTATTTTCTGGATGGGTTTCAAACCATTCCAGGGCTGTTTCTCGTATATACATACAATGTATATACTATCTGATGTATGAAGTTACATATAGGCAGTAATATATTTTGAAAATATCTCGAAGTGTTAGGGAACAGATTTGTTAGAAAAAAAAACAGGCTATACCTTAACTGAGAAAAAAAGACTATCATTAAGTTCGGATAATCGAGGTTCTACTGTACCTAAATATGCGCCTTTTGGGGTATCTGGTAAAAAAAGATATTCTTATGAGATCCTTCATGTATGTATCACACATGATGCGTAACTGGGATTAATCTTTAAGGGAAGGGTAGTGGTTTCAGCGTGAAAAAAAACACTTTTGTGCGATTTTTTTCATCTATATGGATCGAGTAAATTTATTGAAACCTTTTGTACATTGTTAAGTGTCATTTCAAGAACATTCCGTGAAATTTGTACGCGAAAATATCCCCAAACAAGCCGGTGACAAAGCTTTTCCAAGAACGCCCTTGGAACAACACGATTTACGGTGTTCACTGTATCTTAGACAGAAATTATCTGAAATAAAGTACCATTAAAATTTAGTCAAAGTATCATCAATAACCCAACGGTCTTTGATATTTTTTTTTTCATTTCTAATTTTTTGGTGGTCATATAAAGTAAAAAGTGCTATTTTTCACGAAAAAATTCCGCCATTTTGGGGCTGGAAAACCCCCTCAATGTAAAAAAATCTCAAACTAACCGTTGGGGAGAAGTATTTTATATGTAAAAAGTGTGTACCAAGTTTGAAATAAATCGGTCATGTAGTTTTCCAATGGCAGTGAACACGGACTTTGAAAAAGGGGTTTCGAGGAAAACGCGGCACCGGCTTCTTTATGGATATTTTCGCGTACAAATTTCATGGAATGTTCTTGAAATGACACTTAACCATGTACACAAGGTTTCAATAAATTTACTCTATCCATATAGATGAAAAGAAAATCGCAAAAAAGTGTTTTATTTCACGCTGAGACCCCCTACCCTCCCCTTAATACAAATAAAGGCAATGCACTGGGTATGCGTGCATCTATGATTTTTTTATTAGAAGGGAATAGTTTTTACGACTTCGCCGCTTCAACCAGAATTAGTTTCCCAGAATGGCTTCTTTTGGTTTGTCGGCTTCCTTGCCGTTTTTCATCAGATAATTCCAGATTGTTCAAAAAGTCCCGATATTCTCCTAATACTTGCGGCATCAACTGGTAAACTTTAATAATTTATACAAAGTAAAGAAATATTAATATAGGTAGCTGGCCGACATTTTTAAGTGCTATCATGATTTATTTTTGTTATATTAATTTAAAAAATAGCTCATTTTTAGGCAACATACTTTATTTGTTCCGTTTTGAAATGGTGGAAGTTATTTGAAACTCTAGTAGACGGCCTCACACTTTACCTTTTAAATGTCCCCACCAAATTTCCCTCTAGAAACCGTGAATATTTCCTAGGAAACATTGTATTTGTCCGGTTTCATTTTTTTCGCTTATTTGGGGTGTATGTTACGGCCTTATATACGTGATTACGTCGATTTTCGTAGGCGGTGAAAGGAATGATGCAAATATAAAAAAAAAATTGTACTATATCTATTCAATCTCTCAACTGCCTAAAAAAACAAACAATTATAGAATTATTAAAAAGTGGCAGAGTTATTGGCCGGTGAGTAAAACGTTTTTCTTGACGCACGCCTCGATGATGAAAGTCCTCGGCGTCGTGCTCAGTGTCCAACGGACATATTTATAATTACATAACAGATGTATGTCTTTCCGGTGTGAACCAACAAAAATATTTTTTAAAAAGCATGTGGAAATGTACGGAAAAAAAGAAATAGTACAAAATACAGGGGCTACACAGATTGCATTGGACTCAAGCGATTGCACAGCGATATCGCCTGAAACACACTGTTTAAAATACAGTTTGCTCAAAGTAAATTGTTACAGTTCCTATACTGTCCTCTTTGGACGCGAACCGCTCTACTGTATCTTTTACTGGAACAAACAGTCCAAAATACAGTGTAGTCAAAAGTAAATTTTGAAAGTTTAACACTGTAATATAAAAATGACCATCGAGTATTTAGACAAAATAAATAAATTACAAATTACCCAATACTCAGATGAAAAACACAAAATCAAAATAAACCAATATTTAGACAGAGTACATAAAACTAAAAAAAATCGACCAAATATTCCTTTTATTCTGAACGATTAAAACAGCAAGATGTTTGCATATTTCTGAACTTTAACGTGAAAATGGTCCTAAGGATTCTGATAAAAAGGAGTGATCGACCTTTTTTTAATAGAAGAAAGGGGAAGTGGAATCTCGGCTTTTGTCTAACACATTATCGAGGTCAAGTGAACAGATTTAATTTCACAAACTACGGACGTATCCTAGCATTCTAACCAAATTTGGCCATGTACTCTTTTCGGGCATAAAAAAAAGTGATTGAGATACGTCTCGACTTTAGGTAAACTTGATTAGAGGGTCAAATCAACAGTTGTTTTCTAAAGCCGAATAAAGTACTAATATTTAAAAAAGCTAAGGGAAATGCGACTCGACGCAAATCATTTCCGGAGCATTCAATGTATGTTTAACCTCTCAACCGCGCCCTCTGTGCGGCGAGTTTGATGTGCCTAGACCCCCTACCGTGAAAACGTGAATAAAGGAAATCCCTTCAGACGCCCAAAAATGAGTCATTTTTCATGATTTTTTTAGAGGCGATAAAATAATCGCATCATTAAAAAATTTGACATTTTCTTATTACAACTTTCAAGTGTTAAAATTTTGTTTTCTTTTTCAAACAAAACAAAATGGCGGCGTTATAAGGTATTCCTTTTGGCGCCTTTTGAAAAACTGCTCATGTTATAGCTCAAAAAGTTATTGATCAATCTAGCTGAACTTTTGAGAAGTTTCTCACTATAAAATTATTGCAAGGATATACCTATGGAAATATAAAAAGTATAAATTTAAAAAGGAAGTAGACTTTGTTATCAAATTTTCATATTGTTTACCATTTTCTCGGAAATGTTATATATATGGTATCCGAAAGATATCGCGAAACGGATACGGATAACTTTTTGGTTGTCCAAAAAGACGCCGTTTTGTATCACAAAACGTATCACTCATGTCCGCTTGGCAGACAACTTATTTGGGCCCGATAGTTAACTATACGGCAATTTTTGATGGTTAACAAAGTGTCGACAAAAGGTTAACTCTTTTCGGTTGTTGGTACGTTAGCGCAAAGTCATCAAATCGATATATCTTAAAGATATCTATTTATTGGCGATATATATGTATAACAATATCCTATCCATTTCTTTATAAAAATTAACCTATCAATAGTCTAGAATATTTAATGTGGCTCAATAATCTAGACTGTTAATAAGTTAATTTTTATCATGAAGAAATTGATAAGATATTGTTACGTCGGTTTCGAAGTGGGCTAGGTCATTATAAATATAACATCGATTAATTCATTATAAGTGAATTGTAATTTAATATTATAAAAACGACACAGCCCTTATTAGACTTCTCTCCTGTTGCAGCCACGTCTTTTGGTGGTTGCCATGCTCCAAGCGATCCCGTGGATAACCTCAAAAGCAGACATACGCTTTTAGAATAAAAAGATAGTACATTAAACACATATATGTACTCACAGAGGCCAAAAGAACAGTAGGATAAAGGGCACTCACGTATATATCTTTCAGCACCTTTATTCTTTCAACTACTTGTTGTTACACACAATTTTTTGCCGGTGGAATGAAATATGATACGCTACATTCGCACTATGATAAAAGTGATCCTTTGGATGTGATCTTTAGGACTACATTTAGATGACTTTTTAAATATTTCCCGCCAATACCAAATATCTTAAAAGACAGCATACTCGTAGTACCGATATCTGAAAGATGTCGTGAAAAAGACGTCTTATGTAATTCGTCTTAATGATATCCTTTGGATAACGTTGAACTAGATACAATGGATGACAGTATATAGATAACGTTTTGATAACTTAAAGTCATCAATTGGATAATATTTTCGGATACCTTTTAGACACCCGTTTTCATCGCCGAAAGATATCATAAATAAGATAACTTTACGCCAGCATTATACGGGATGTCATTTGAAAGATGTCCAATAGTTATCTTACGGTCATGTCTTAAAGGTAACCTCACAACGGTAACTTATCGACGTCAATTGGACATTTATGCTGCCTGGGCATGTAGGGTGATCGGTAGTGGCCAACGATTGGCCCATGCTCGACGCCGAGTTGGCCAACAGTGGCGCTCGAGCTCGGCCTGATCATCGACCGAGCCTCGGATGATAAAAGAGCCGCCCGACATTCGCAATCAATATTGGCCCTAGAATGGCTTATGAGAATCGGCCGACTATAGCGTAGGAGTTCATTTGAGAATCGGCCAACAATAGGTCAAGATTGTCAAGATTGCAATCATTGGCACTGGAGCTTGGCCCGATTATCGACCGAGTCTTGGCGGATAATTGTGACCCGATATAGATCACCAAAATTGGTCCTACACTGCCAAAAAAAAAGTTAATTATTTTTGTATTATAATTCATTACCTGGTCTTTTGAAATGATTAGTTCAAAGAAAATATTTCACCTGTATGGGACTCGAACCTTGAACCTACCTACTCATAGCTACGCACGCTGCCCGTATGCTACCAAGTGCTTGTAACATCTGAATCGCAGATATGGCATAAGAGACCAAATGGATTCTCATCATCATTTGTATCACATAAACTATATCAATTAGTTAATATCATTGTGATAATTAGAGAGTTTTATCGAATGACATGTTATAGAATTTTCAAAAACTCGTGTCTACTTCAATCTTTATTGTTCCTCGTGGATAAAAAAAAGCAATGACAGTGGTTAATTTACACGGAATTTTCTTGTCGGGTTTCCGACAAACTCAGAACTTCCTTTTTATGGTAGACGATACCGTCTCTAATAAAATATCCAAAAATTTTAACCGCTATTTTTATTTGTCGATTGAGGGGAGATATACATCTAGGAGCCGGATAAGAAGTCATTCTTGTGAATTTTTTCGAGGAAAACTATTTTAAATTTCGGATTGTGGTTTTAATTATCTAAAAGTATATACATTCAAAAATATGTTTAATTTTCTTTATTTAAAAATATCAAAAATATACAAGGATATTGTATGATCCTTGGAGCGTCGTAAAAAAATCTGCGTATACGGTACCCAGTGGCGTTTCTTCAAAAAACATCTGAAAAAAAACCAAAAAGATTGTTAAATTAGATACTATAATCTAGTACTTGTCATAGCCGATTTTGAAAATATCGATTTATGACAAAATGGCGGACGTTTGAACATAAATAGTGATTTTTGGGCCAAAAATTAGTTATTATTTTGCCTATAAAACAAAAACTAAGTGACGGGGAAAAAATCCTATGACAAGTACTAGATAATGGTGTATAGAATAACCACAAAAAAACGTCAAGGCAATCGGTTCATCAGTTTTCGAGAAATTTTGGGTACCGATTTGAAAAAAACGTGATTTTGAGAAAAACGCGTTTGAAAATTTGGCAATGAATAAATCATGAAATTTGTCAACTTACATGGAATCATCGATACCAGGCCCATAGTGTAGGTCTTCTACAATCGACGGAATGTTCATAGCTTCTAAATCCTCGACCTCGACCATCTAGGTGTATATCTCCCGTTAAAGTTTTTCTTTCGCCACCTTTCAGTACGATGCCGAAATTCCTGGAAAATACGGAGGTGGTGGGGAGTACGAGGTACAAGTGGGCTTTGGCTGGACCAACGGCGTAGTCTTTGAATTTCTGGACGCTTATCCAAATGCTACTTTTGGCGACGAGATTTGGTTCTACCGAAAATAAATGGTAAGCGTACATTATTGTTTTCTGACGTTCAAGTCCTTTGAGTTTTTTCAGCTCGGTGCTATCGTTTCAGCTCGAAAGTAAGCACAAAAGTACTCCAAGATCGAAACAAAACATTAATAATCACGAAATTAATATTTTTTATCGTGAAATAAAGTATATGATAACTTTTAAGGTAATCCTAACGCTTCACACTAGTCATACCACTGATCATCCTTGAAACTTGTACAATTCATATTTTTAATAATACAAAAAAAATAATTTGTAGTAACTAACATTTTCCATGTGTAAACCGTTGAATGGATGTTCAGATTTAATTAGAAAAATGAAAAATAGTTATTCCAACGATTCGCGCAATATTTCTAGGTCTGACATTTGGCAACATTGGTTCTATCTCTGTCTCTTTTTACTCAACCGGGTGAGTTTAAGGAGTGAGGTCTAGTTGGAACGTTAAAAAAAAGGCCTTTTTTCCGATTTTTTTTCGGCAAAACGATAAAATAATTTACAACAAAAGTTCTTCCGTTTAAAAGATATGTATTTATTGTAAACATTATAATTTTTTTAAAGAAATATGTTTCAAAATAAGCCGATACGTATCAATGGCCGAGGATGCTGCAAAAAAAACAGGTTTTGCGGTGATCACTCTCACGCTGTGACGGATTATCTGAAACCAACAAAACAGGGGGGAATCTTTAGTTAATGATATGATGCTCCGGTTGAACGAAGGGTTTTGAAAAATTTCCATTTTTCACAAAATGGCGGACGTTGAAAGTGAAAAGTGTTGTTTTGACCAAAATTTCACTTACAAAAATTGACTATAAAAAAAAAATTGTCCAAAAAATATCCTTCGTTCATCCGGAGGAAAACTATGTATAGAAGAAGTGATATAAATTTCAACCCGATCGGTAAAGCCGTTCTCGAGTTACATTGATCACCGACTTCGAAAACATGGTTTTGAGAAAAACGAGTTTGTTTGCTACCTGTTTACTTTATATGGCTCAAACACGGCGTCCTTCAAAGTTATGTATTTCGGCAAATAATGGTCTGATTGACATTCAATTAGTCGGAAAATACTCGTAAGATATTATACTTTTAGAAAATGAAAAAAAAATCGATTTTTTGATAATTCTAACTAGACCTCCCTCCTTAACTTCCATACTTTTCAACGTCGATCTGTCAAAAGAATGTCAGGTGGGGGAAATATAAAGCATTGTATTCGGGCCACGACCGGTAAAAAGCGTGGGAAATTTGTGTCGGTGAAATATATCGGTGAAAATTGAAACATGTTTAAAAATCCGAATGAATGAGATGATGTTAGGCTCACAGTCAACTGTTGCCTTGCTGTCACGTCTCTTTATCGTAGCAAGTGGTAATAAATCCAATACCGGTAGTTTAAATAAAACTTGATATTACATAAAAATTAGGTCAATAAGCGTAATTTTTTCTAAGAGCATTGGATTACTACAAGTGTCAAGTATTTAAATCTGATTATTTCTAAGAATCTGACGGATTCCCACTATTATATACACTTTTGTAGGGACCGGAAATTGGTTTTTTGCATGCCGTCTACGAATTCGTTCACAAAAATACGGAATTTTATTTATTATTTTTTTCTCTGTAATTAGGTCGATAACCGACCCTGAAATTTTACAGAGACGATTATTAATATGTTTAGTGAAATTCAAAATAAAATGAAAATCCTATGGATTGAAGCCTGGCGATAGGATTACCTCAATCATGGAAGAAATGTTCGAACGATATTAAGTACCTCGATTGTTGTTTGAACCACATTCATTGGTGAAGACGTAAGCTTACATTGTATAGATTCGTTGGTTATCATTTTAGTCGCAAAAATACGTATCTCTCACGTTTTCCCAACGTTTCTTCCGAAACATAAAGGGGGTCAAAAAGGTATTCGTACATTCAGTTTTTTTTTCAAATCATTTTACAGGCACAAGTTATTTACGTACAAAAACTATATTGTTTGATAGTCCAGTTGGTACAGACTGAAAATAAAGAATATTTTATTGAGCTCAATAAAAGGGTAATGCAAAAAATACAGTACTACCTCTCTAAGAGAGCGGTCTAGGGCGGTTAGGGGAAGAAATTCTCGAGAAATTCGTCGCCGAAGCCTTCCCCCACCGCTAGGTTAGCGCGCTCGAAAATCGCGCATGTGGTAGCGTGTATGTGTTTCTCCACTCGAACTCGATAAGAGAGCGCGAACGAAAGTGTTGAGAAAACTGTAAACGAGTTGCGGAAAGTGTACTGGCGTTTCGTCGTTTCATGCGTAAGTATATCTCATTGAATATTGATGTGTAAATCTTTCTTTTTCTTCGCGTTTTTTTTATTCTGCTGTTTGGTATATTTTGTTGTTGCAATATTATAACACATATGAAGGAAACATTTGTAAGACTTTCAATAATTGTTGAATTATCTTATTGTTCGTAAAAATATACGTAGTATATTCGTTATCGAAACTCGAACATATATAGTGTACAAAAAAAATGTAACTAACTACTTGAAATTTAATTATGGTGCATGTTTTTTTCTCCGACTTTACGGCTTAAACGTATATATTATTATACAAAGGAATATTATCCATTTGACAATCGTGCGACGTGCGATTTTCTGAAATCGCTCGCGATCTCTTATGGAGTTGTCCGCGACAAACTCGAGAGGCCTCGGGTACACTGGACAGCTCGAGCTAGGTGGGGGAAGCCATAAAATGCGCTCAAGCGGAACGGCGGGGAAATTCTCTCTTAGCGAGGGCTCTCTTAGAGAGGTAGTACTGTACAAGAATTTGAGACCAGAAAAGTATTCGCACACTTACCAACGCAATGTCAGTTTTAGATTGTAACTAATATTTTGTGTGCATCCCTTTAGCTTCAATTATGGCCTCTAGTCTTTTAGGCATGAATTCCACCAGCTTCTGAGATGTTTTCTTCGATATTATTTTCATTCTTCTAAAATTATTCGTTGTAGATCAGATTTGGTCGATATTTTTCTTTTTCTTACTTCCGTATCCAACATTTGCCATACATTTTCTATAGGATTAATATCCAGAGAGTATGGTGGCGTAATTAATTGTTTAAGAAGTTTGTATAACAACCATTTTCTCGTTTTCATGGACGTATGTTTCGGATGGTTGTCTTGTTGAAAGTAATAACTTCCAAAAGTGATATACTTCAGGAAATTCATTATCCCATCTTTAAATGCAAGATTTTCAATACCGTTGTACCACATGCACCTCCGAATCATTACGCCTCCTCCGCCGTGCTTTACAGTTGGTATAATATGCTTTCGTCAAAACTCAGTATTGGGTTTGCGCCAGACGAATCTCTTTCCATCTGACCCACAAATGTTGAACTTCGATTCGTCAAAGAAGATGACACGTTTTCGAAATTCCTCGTCCGAGTTTATTTACATAGGTTTTAGCGAAACCTAAACGTTTTTCTCTGTTCGTATTATTAAGGGGCTACATCTATGTAGAGGCCCGTAAAAAATGCCAAAATCCAATTTTGTTTCCTGAAAAACGGTTTGTGAAAAAAAATTATTTTTAAACAAAAGTGCATGTATTGAGAGCCTTTAAAAGAGCCTTCAAAAAAATACAGAAAAGCAACAAAAATATGGCCACTGGGCGATTATAATATTTTTTCGCGACGTGTGACACAAATTTGAGCTCAATTTTTTTCCTTTTCTCGCCATCCAATTATCTTCTTTAATCCTTCCAATACGGCGTTTAAATCGTTCAATACGGCGGAAGGGTTTAAACCTTTCAATGCAGCATAAATGATCCCATAACGACGCATAACATCCCATAAGGTACCAGCCGTAATTTCAAAATGTTTCCAGACTGCGACAGCACATGTCCCGTCAGGTGTGAAAGGGTTTAAAAAAAAACTGTTGCCTAAGCTGCGAGCGATCAAAAAGTATGTGGAGGTCGCTCGAGCCTCCCACAAATTCAAATTTTCATTAAAACATCGTTTTTTTCGTCCGATTCTCACCCATGAATTTGACGCTTTATTTATTTTATTTATTTACGAATATTTAGTGGTCGCTAAAGGTTTTCAAAATTGACAATTTCCGCCAAAAAATAAATCTCGCATGCAATATAATTCCTTGTAGCATAAAAACAAAATAAACAGCGACGGTTTCATTTTCTGAATAATTTATTTTTATAATTTTTAACAAACACCAATTAGACGATATGTGTTATTATGTCTTATTGTATTATGACGTCGCTCGTCCCAGAGTACAGTCCGACCTCCGAATAAGAAACCAAAAGCCCCCAAGGGGAAGAGTTTTTCTTCTATATTCGATTCCGCACTCACTACCTCTGTCTGTCTCTCTCACTCTTTTCCGCATGCGATCCACTCAACAAGAAACTCGCTTGAACGAGTTCCATCTTAGTATTCACATCGCCCATGCAAAAACGTTTGCGACTGCGCGTAGACATTTATTTAGCGAATTTTTGTTTCACTTTAATATATATAGTATTGAATATTATTGTGTACTACTGTATGTGAATTACTAATGACTGTTATAAAATGACCGAAACTGTAAAGAAGCGTATGAGATCAGACTGTAGTATACAAGTCGCAGAAAATATTACAGAATCTGTGCCACAAGGTGATAATTTAAACAAAGAGCTTTATGTCCATATTGTTTGATCCTACTTATATATAGAAGTCAATGTCTCTGACGATTCATCTTCAATGGCAGAGTTCGACTCTCTCGAAAATATTCCACCGTCAGTTGAGTGCGTTGCGAATCAAAATAATACGCAACAAGACGAAAACGCTTTTCTCTACGTCTCGGAAACTTTTGCTGTTTTATATGAAAATCTTTAAACGCCCTTATCTTTGTTTTTATTTTATATGAAATCTTGTCAACACATATATGTATCTTTTTAATGAATACAAAAAATTTCTAATAAACTTGTATATTTTTTGTTACATTCACACACGCACACACACATACTCACGCACGCATGCACACATCAATTTACACTACACGTTCACTCTATTTTGCCCGAATAATCTCTCCCAGGCTGGTTTCTTAACCAGAGGTTCCGCGCACAACATTCTCGAGCTCGGAGTTCGAGTCGGAGTGGGGGAAGCGCTCGAGTAAGAAACTGAAAAAAGTTTCTTATTGCCGGGTTTCTTATTCGGAGGTCGGACTGTACTGCTACGATTGGTCCGCAGTTTGACTAACGAGACCACCTGCGGGTCGCATTACGATGCGCGGAGAACAATTGCCATTTCAGTTTTACGAACAAAACGACCTATAATTGTATTTACGGACAAGAGAATTAAAGAATTATTTTATGAGAACGAAGATTATAATTGTTGGGTTAGAAGTGTGAGGTGAATTTGAAAAATCTGTCTCTGAATAAAAAAGGATTAATTGTTTTGAAAATTTTACAAAGCATCACATTTAGGAGTGAGAAGAGTAAAAAATGGTGCCAATCGGAAATTTCGAAGCTCTTGAGCGATCGCTAATTATTCATTGGCCGGCTGGAGCTATCGCGAGGTTAATTTTAAAATTATAAAGCTTAAAATTCATGGGTGAGAAGTGGGGGGAATAAAATCATTTTTTTAATAAAAATTTGAATTTTTGGGAGGCTTGCGTGACCTCTAAATATTTTTTGACCGCTCGCAGCTTTCGCGACAATTTTTTTCCCTTTAAAGAAGATAATCGGATGGTGAGCAAAAGGAAAAAAACAGCTCACATTTGTGCCACCCTAGCGGACACTCTTCAGCTTGAACGGTCCATCAAAAATCTAAAAACCAAATGGGTTATTTAAGTTAACAATAAATACGAATAGGTGACGAAGGTCGATTTTTAAGCATACAAAATGTATGAAAAAAATCGTAATTTTAACGTAACTATTCAAAAATGAAGATCGATTTAAAAAAAGTAAGATCGTCAACGACGTTTAAATGTTTCTTATCGTATCTCCTGCACGTTCGAGAAAAAACGTGTTTAAATTTTAAAATATGGTGGTGCTACCGCTCGCCCGGCCGATTGTTAAAAGCTGTAGCTCATTCAATTTTATGAATATTTCAATGAAATTTTCAGGGAATACAGCTAAAAGTTGACACTGTAGAATAAAAACATGTTTGGAAAATGCAATTTTTGACCCACCTAGGTAGATGTAGCTCGTTCCTACGGCTTCTTTCTCTCAGTTCTGCCGTATATTTTGGCAGAATACAAAACGTTCTGTACGGTTTGGGGATCCACGATCCTTTTTGACATTGACGCGACGTCATTGCATAAACTTTGAGCAAATATGAATGAATTTTTCGTAGCGTCTTGTATTATACTTCGACGCTCTTCAACTGTGTCTATGTCCTCCGACGAACTGTTCGTGGCTCATTTTTTTTAGCTTTTGTTGTCTCATGCTTGTTAACAATGTACTATACTGTGGTAAAATTCAAATTCAGTTCTCTACCAATTTCTCGATAACTTTCACCACGTTTTCGAAGAAAAATTACCCAATCTCGCACTTATGTGGAGGTTTCGCTTTCTTTCGCTGTCATCTGTGTAAAGTATTCAGAAATGTACTAACGGCATATAAGAGGCCAAGGCCACTGTGTAAACAAGTACTTGTTCATATTTTAGACAGACCATCAGAGAGTGCGTAGCAAGGTTTAGCCGTCAAATTATAAGTGTAAGAATACCTTTCTGGTCTCACATTCTTGTGTTTTTTGCATTACCCCTTTATTACGCTTGAGAAAAACTTCATTCGCAGATTATTTCTATACCTGGTAGACTGTTAAGTTTGTTATAGGGTTTAACCGTCGGGGGTGAAGTACGAGGGGAGCACCGTATGCTTATGCACGGAGCCGATTGACTGTTACCAACTGCTAACTTTCTAATAATCGTCATATTAAGGGGCTATACCTGTGTGAACGCTGAAAATTTGGGTGATTTTCGGAAATTTTTTGGAAGAAAAGTACTCAATTAAATGGTTCGGAAAATTAAGAATGTATTTGGCTATATTTGACCTATATTAAATATTTTTTTCATAGAAAAATATTGAGATCCAAGCGACTTGTGCGCTGCTTTCGGAGGCGCCAAAAAAAAGTTCCTCCACTGCTGACATGATCCTGGCCAATTAAGTAGCTGTAGCCGAAAAAGAAAAAAAAATAGTTGAACTGCAAGGTATTCCCTGTACAATTATGTAGGATTTTCGAAAATATCAGAATCTAACAAAATGGCGTAATTGTGAACAAAAAGTATGTTTTCTTGCCTATAAAATGGTCGTTTTTTTCAATGCCAAATCGTCAATTTTCATCAAATAAAAAATATCCTACGTCATTGTAAAGTAAATATATTCAAGAGTACTCAGATCAAATTTCAAGTCAATCGGATAGTTGCTCTTTGAGTGACAATGTCAGCAAATTTGAAAAATCTCATTTCGAGAACAACGTGTTTAAAGATTAGCGATCGATTTTTGCAAGATGAAACGATATGTACGACAAAAAATGCTAAAACCTGGCCCATACAATAGACCCTACTCTTCCTCGAATAATGCCTGCTGAGACGCTGAAGCTTTTCACACTGGTATAGCCCCTTAAACGTGCGTTTTCGAACTATTTTTCTACATCTATTTGTAAAAATATGCATTTTAGAACAGTCGGTGATTACATTTTTTTTCTTCTTTACTTTGTATAATTATTTTCTATAACTTTTTCTCGCTCAATTAACGCGAAACGAATTGGCAACGTCGAAAATCGTGGTATATCACAATGACCAGGTTGGCAAAAGTGTCACGAAATTAGAGACATATGCGCCCCGTTCGTAACCTCAATATCGGCCCAAAGAGTTGTCAAAAATGAATATCGGTCTGAGTAAAAAAAATTCCGCTGGAAAGAAGAAGTGTGTAAGGTAAATGTCCCAATTATTGAACAGGTCCCAACTATTCAACACTATCTTGTATTTTTATTATTTCTCATTCACCTGCATGCATTTACTTATTTATAAAAATTTCATTACATATATGGAACTTTTAACTATCGAAATGTTACCTGACTTGTGCCACAAAAGCTTCAATTAATATAGAACAAAAATTCTTTAATCAGCAACGGTGACCCGATTTGACGTCTCGTGGTAACTGCTTATCGTTTTTGCTAAGACGCGCCGCTTCATGCGTAAGGGTATAAAAAATTCAAAAACTGTCGCATCTCAAAAAGTAAAGGCGTTTCAGGTTCCTCAGAAAATGTCTTACAAATAACAATTAATTATTTTTTAAATTAATTATTTGTTAAAGAATACGGTGTTCGATCATTAGGACATAGAAAATGCAGTGTGTCCCAATTATTGAACACTCCAATTCTCCAAGATGGCGTCATTAAACCCATCAAAATAGCAAGAATGTTAACGTGTAACAGATCGTTTGAATCGGATTTATTCAAACGAAAACTGCAAGTTCCTGAATAAAATTACCTTCATTCTTTAAATAATAACTCTAAGATCGACATATATTTTTTATTTGTATTTTCGTGCGATAAACATAAAATCAAAAGTAAAAAGAAAATATAACTTAAATGTAACCTAAAAATACGAATGTAATGATTAATATTTTTTGCTCTCCGATATTTCAGGGAGCCAAGTTGCGACAAAATCAAACAAAAACAGAACATAGAAACGAGGAAGCTGAAAAGAAATATAAAATAAAGTTCGAATTGAAAGGCAAAAATAAACCAAATGCGAGTGAACCAAAAACCTGTCAAAAGAGACTAAATATATATTTTTATATTTTTACATGATTAATAAAAGATTATTTAAGTGTTTGATTTTGCTTTTATTTCTTAATATTGTACCCAAAATAATATTTTCAGAACGGAAAAAGAATTCTCAAGAGTGTTCAATATTAGGGACATAGGCTCTTCCAGTGTTCAATACTTGGGACATTTCCATGCTTCACATTGTTATTCTTTTTTTTTCATTTGAAATCATTTAAAAATAATTTAAAGGGTGATTTTTCGAAAGTAAAAATATCAAAGTATCATTTGAACATAAAAGCGATTGTTTTTTCTTGATTAAAATTTTTTTCTCACCCAATTCGATCCCCCAGATCCTTAGCTGTTCAATAATTGGGACATTTACCTTACTAAAGCTGCCCAGAATCTCGAAGCGATCAAAAAATTTAATAAATTTCCGATATTCTAAAAAACATATACGTATGAAAAAAATCCGCCTTATTTGTCATTGCCTAGAAATGTCTAGGAATGTATAATTTCTGAACATAGTTATCAAATTAATAGTAAGTAATTATTACTAATTAAAAGAATAAGTACCAATAATATTCATTGTTAATTATCCTGGCCGAGTAGTTTGAGGTTCCCGGGCATAATTACCTAATACGGATAAGATAGGTAGCATTTGTGCCGTCTATGACGTTGCCATGATTGCACAGTCTAATATTGTGTGTGCTTGATTTTCGCACAAATTCGCTATCAAAAACATTAATATATTTATAACGGTACTGTGAATCCTCATTTTCAGGGTACCAAGGTCCGAAAATTAGTCGAATCGTACCTATTTTTTCAGCTCCGTGATGACATTCACTTAGCAGATATTAATAATGTACTGAAAAATGATCGAGGGTTTTCCATAAGCGTAATCTAATTAGCTCACGTAATACGTCGAGTTGCCGATTTTTTTTTCTACTAAAAAACGGTACTGTGTATCGTATTCATACTGCACAGGATGATCAACATAGAGGTTATAAAGGCCCAGAAAAAAAGTAAGCTCGGTGGCAACATGTTAACTTAACCCTCAACCTCAAACAAAATTCGTTGGTGTTTGTGCAGCACTTATGCCTGTGAAGTTATTGCGAAAAACTAAGTGTAGGAATACTTTTTCGACCCACTGTACAAGTAAACCGCAGAGTCAGAATAACAAATCGACTGTACAACAAAATAGGCTGGACCCTCCAATGAATAATATTATTCCCGTAAGCTTTCGAAGTCAGCGTTACTTTGTTGTTGACCTAATAGCCAAGACCGAAAAAGGGACGCGCGAGTGAAGTGGATGAAAGAGCAGGTCACGAAAGTAAAAGCGTCCTAAAGACACACACATATACAGCCGGTAGCGAACTGGGTAGTTTACGTACAAGACAGTCACAGATAATAACCCAAATATTTTTACAGCCATTATTGAATGTTTTTTTTTTCTTTTATATTAAACCATCCGAAACAAATTCAACATTCGCTTTTCCAGGTCGATCTTGGTTTCAGTTAATTAATAGCATTTTCCGAGGAGACACAAAGAATCGATTATTTACCGCTAGACTCGTGAAGAAATGTTTGAAAAATTCTCACGTTCGTTAATTATTTAGAGCGTACGAAGATAGATACAAATTCGAATCAGGTTCCGAAACCCCCCGCCCCCCTCCGATCGAGCTAAAATTTTGCACAAACCTTCTTTTAAATATTTTAAGGTAACCCCTAAAGGAATTTTTGGGGACTCGCAATAATGTTTGACATATTGAATTTTTACGTTTTTTTTTTAACGTGCCCCGACTATATCTACATCTGCTGTCTCCGTTCATACCTATATATGTTATCGCGCTCTCCGTTTTGTCCAAACAAAAATACCCAAACAAACAAACCTAAACAAACCCAAAAACTATTGCGCGTTCCCAAAAATCCCTTTAGGGGTTGTCTTAAGGGGTCTTATCATTTTAGACGCTAAAAAGGCTATTTTCATGAATTTTTTTGATAGGTTTATATTAGAGATATTGATATAAAAGTTGTTACAGTTAATAAATATACTTTCGAAATATATTTAAGAAAATCTTTTTTATATATTTATGTAATCCAACCAACTTCAAAGGCGTTGTTCTCGAAGCAACGTTTTTCGACGGCTTGTTGATGAAATCTTCGAAACTACTGAATCGATCCTTATGAAATTTAACCACATATTCTTTATAACTATAGCTATATCGCATATCAATCATTTTTTAAATTTTGATATTTACTATTTTTTATTGCCAAAAACAGTGAAAAAACACGTTTTTTTGTTTTTTTTTCGGAAACTCTCCGCCATTTTGTTATTTTTGAATATATCAAAAATCGTATCATATGCGCTATAGGCATTAACATACTGAATCTAAATCCATTTGATTTTTTTGTTTCGGATAAAACATTTCCGAGATTTCATCAACAGCGCAGACCTACAATTTTTTAGGAAATTTTTTTAACTACCATTTTCGTCTATAAATCGTGACTTAAATAAATAAATAAAATTTTAATGTATTTCGGAAGTGTATTTATTAAGTGTAACAACTTTTATTTCAATATCTATAATATAAACCTATCAAAAAATTAATGAAACTATCCCTCTTTAGCGTCTAAAGTGATAAGAACCCTTGAAATATTAAAAGGAAGGTTTGTGCAAAATTGCCGTTCGATCAGAGGGGGGGTCTGAACCTTAGCCAAAAATTCTGGTCACCTGCATTTTGAAAGATATCAAAAGAAATGGAAGAAGAAGAGCTGGGTGACTTGTGCTCAAATGCCTTGTACACACCGCTAGACGATCATAAATAAGAATTTCTCGTAAGCAACGAAACTTTGACGTAACGAGACGGTTCAATTTATTTTTCAAGACCCCTCTAGTCTTCTGGAACTTTCAGTTGCACTGAGATTCGCCGACTTTGGTTCTTCCAAGTTCTCAATTAGGTTTCATAACGAGAACATCAGTTGCAAAATGAGTATTAAAGCTGAGGCTGCCTTCGCCCCCTCGACTGCCCGACCAGTCATTGCATTACGCTAACATATATTTATATACGTAAATATACATAAATATATTTCTATGTGATTCGCCGGAGGTACTTAAACTCGATAAACCATGTAATTTAAAGTAGTCCGATAAAACGTGTTCCTCGTCTGCCTACTTCATGGATAAACGTGAAGTTGGCATGATTTTTTTTTTCGGAAAACCCGTTCTCGTGATACATTGCGCGTGAAACTTTTTTATGTTCACGTATATGTTAATAATCCAGAAAAATAACCGAGTAATTTATTTAATCAAATTAATGATGACAATGCTTTTTCGACGTCTGTTCTCAGATCTCCACGTGACAACTGTGCGGTTGAATTATTCTCATATCCAGAGAATTTCTGAAGGCGTCCTGAATTATAATAATTATACCGATCATCGTATAATGTGAAATAAGTGTAGTATTAATTCGTTGATGAAAAGGTCGTTGAGGAAATCCTAAGTCGGCACCTGAAGCGCAGATCTCAACACACCTTCTGTTTATCTGCGCAGTTATCGGTCGTGAATAACTGTGTGAAAATCTGTACATTTATCTGAACTGAAGATGTGTAGGATATCTTCAGTTTTCGCCTCAGTTCCGTCCGATTTATCTTCAGTTTTCTCTTCAGTTTCAACAGGGTTCGTTCTAAGTCAGTTCTAAAATAAATAAAGTTCAATGAGTGACAGAAAAAGAAGAGCCGCAGACTCCTTGCGAAAAACGGATCTCAGGCTATTTATTTTCTTCACTACACTATCACGTGTTGCATCATGCTCGGGAGGTCTCCGTTTTTCAATTAAATTTGTCACTAAAGCTCAGACTTGACGTCACACGTGATAAACTGCAGGTGTGCAGCCCCCTTCCTGCTGCAAACAAGGCTGAAATTCGGAGCAATATCGAACCGGGATGCCGCCTGCCAAATAGGTTGGAAAAAGAAACGGCATGTTTTCCGTGATAACATGATAACTAAAACTAATTTGAGCGACAATTTATCATCCAATTGCAATACGTATCCATGCGAAATCAACGTATCAGTATTTTATTATTGGAATAAGGAAAATTTAAATAGAAGAAAGAGGGAAACAAGATATTTAAAAAAACAGATAAGAGATATCTTCGTCTTTATTACAAACATCTGAAATGAAACACAATAATTACTTTGGAATACCATTTCGTTTTCCAAGCGTTTCATTTAATGGTTTCGGTAACATTGTTGATAATAAAATGTTATTATTACGTCTGTTTTACAATTTATTTATGCTTCTCCCCATTGTCGTAGCCCAGCTTGGCGAAATCCTTTAAGACGACGTGAAACGTTATCGTGATCTTCCCCTGAACCTTCATGCGGGTCACTAAAATTCGTAAAATCCATAAAAATAATAATCAAAGAGAAAGCATTTTCTGAACGATATTCCGAATGTTACGGTGGCCAGAAATGACTATAAAGCTACAATCAAAGATACAAGATCAATATAGGCAGCCTATTGTACTCCTCGCAAGGTTGTCGAAGCATTTTTAGTTTCACCGATTCGGACAAACTTCAATAAAGTTAAAAATTCAAGTGTTAAAAAAAAAGTCAGGAAATAGCCATTGTTTCCGATAACACATTGTGCTGAATTAACATTGGTTGCTAAAAAATCGCATAGTAAGATAAATATGATATTCAGAAAAATCGATGACCACTGACGCAACATTGATCATTTTGTGAAGGAAGAATTCATTAAAGATATGCAAATCACGGCATGTTCACAATAGATATGAAGTGACAAATGAAATTACATTCTCTGCCAGCTGCCGAGGCTAAGATCGACGGTTCAATTAATTCCGGCCTCCTCCCCGTCAACCACGCAGCAATTTTTTGCATCGACGATGAAGATTCCAGCGCGTATACTGAGACTCTGAAATATTCCCATTCCGACGATAATCAAGGCGAGGTAACGAGAAAGTAATACATTTTTTTAAATCCATGTTTCGCAAACTTTCATTTCGTCTCTTACTTTTTTTCGTGACGTCCCGTGGCGAACGGCAAGTGACAAACTCCGTAGCCCCTTATAACGTCATGGCCAAAAAAATCCATGCCGTATACCGACAGTACCAATTGGGGCCCTGTAATTCACGACGGTAAATTAGATGAAACTTCGGCCGTTCCACCCCTAAAACGACACTGAGCTCCGGGAGTGCGTCGGGGGAGCACGACGCGAAATTTCACACTATTTAACGAGCAATCAAGAATCTTTCTATTCATCAACTCCAAGCTGAATTGGGTGAAAATGAGAACTGCAACGTAGGTAAATAAAATTGTTTAGTTTTTATGAGAGTACCGTGGATTGGGGTTACTATGATCAATTTTAAAATGTAAATCAGTATATCGCTTGAAATAACATCGCAAAAATAAATTCAAATGGAAACATCAACCTTTATTAGTGCTTTTTTCTTCCAAATTACAATTTAAAATATTTAAAAATAAATGAGAAAAAAATAATTAGTCGTGATGAAAGTTATACTGAGAATGGGGTTACTTTGATACCCGCCTTTTTCTTAATGAGAATCGAAAGTAACCCCGTAAAGGAGCATTTTTCTTGAAGAGAAATAAACGGTCAACGGGATCGAAAGTTACAATAATTTTCATTATTTTAGGGTTACTTTCATCGAACAAATATTACACCTTTACTTTTTTAAATCAACTTTATTGACAAACAACTGATATTTTATAATTATTTATGCGGTAACAAATCCATAAACTTCGAAACATTACAAAACTAGAAAAACCAAATTGTAACACTTATGTCTAGCTATGTATGTAAATAACGAAACGAGATCACATTGGTTTCGTTGGGAACATGTTTCACTGAAACTGGGTCACGTACCAACCCGCACTAGTTGTGAGTCAAAAAATACAAAACAACAATTTCATGTTTTTGGTCTTACAATTAGTGGAATATGGTACAGAATTGTGAATTGTAGGTTAAGGAATGTTGTTAATAAACACATTAGTAACATTTGTTAACCTACAATTCTGCAACATTAATGTCGAATGGGAATTCAACATAGTCATTTTTATTGATAGGTTTCGGCAAGAATTAAACTATATCAAGTTTATCGATTTCAGATATATCTCCTTTAATTCTCTTGAATCTTGTTTTACTTCCAGCTGATTTGAAGCCTTCCACCAGTAAAGGGTCTAATTCCACTATTTGGCAAACGTACTTGTACGTTTGCCTAGCAATAAAGATAATACGTGGGGTGAAATTGATGAATGATCAATGTTACCCCGCCGAAGCGATCGAAGACAGCCCAACGAAACCACTGTACCCAAAAAATATGTTTTCGAGGGTATGCCACACAACAACGCATATAATGGTGTAGTTTAATAAACATCTGACAAGGTGATTGTTACCAAAAACATGTCACTGCAATGCTCAACTTGTTATTTTTAAAGTTATTCGAGCATACAGAATAATTCAAAGACATCACTAACGTTTTTTTATATTTTTACGGTCACTTAAGGGGCTGTACCAGTGTAACACTTTCAAAAAACCGTTTTGTTTTGTTACCTTTTTGGACAGTTTATACTTCCAAGAATATCATTGTCATTTATATAATTTTATCTTCCAAAAATGGATAGTTAAATCTTTAAACGCCTTTTTTTCGAAATAAGATTTTTCAAATTTGCTGACATTGTAACTAAAGAGCAACCATCTGATTGACTTGAAATTTGATCTGAGTACTCTTGAATATATTTACTCAGTAGATAAACTATGCCGGTTCCCCCTCATGTAGGATCTACTTTACCGACGGTCGGTAAGGTAGATTCCAGCAAGTTCGAGGAATTTACCGACGGCCGATTCTGACCCAAACATCGTTCCTGTGGGAATCTACCTTATCGACGGTTAATTCTGGCCCAAACATGGTTCCTGTGGGAGTCTACCTTACCGACGGTAGATACCGACAGGAAATCCCCCATTGGCGGGAAATTCAAAAGACCTTTTGGCGGGAAATTCAAAAGACCGGGAGAAGTTGAAAATACCGTTTGGCGGGAAATTCAAAAGCGGAGACCTTTCAGCGGGAAATTCAAACGCGCGCGGGACAGTCAAACGCGCGCGGTCCGTGATACCGGCGATCAGAATACTTGACAATCGGGATTGCTGTGACACTTACGCTTGAAATGTTTTTATTAAGAATTCAAGATACATTGTTTACATTCTCTTTTGAGTGGCAAACTTTTGTCCGCGTGTTCGCGGCATCGTTGACACTCGCTGACTTCGGGGTCATTTTTGAGGAATTCGGGAAATTTGTCCCAGGCGATATCGACGCTGTGTGCAGCGAAGGTGACGATGAATTCCTTGGGTAGCTGGGCGATGTCGATGGGTTCCATGGCAGATAGGGATCCAACTCGATGAAACAGTTTGAGCGATCGTCCAACGGACGGGAGGCTCTCTCGAAGAAACTTCCTCAACAGCAGGACATTTCGAAGTGCGCAATTGGGTGAATCGTGGTAAGGGCAGAATGCCGCCACTTTGTTGGCTCTCCTCAGCGAGGGACACGCCACGAGGTCTCGTGCATCGAATCCGAAACGTTCGAGCCACTGCTGCTTCTGCTTTCCCTTCACGTAGATGGCGCTGGCGTTGTGCAGAACCGATCTGAGCACGTTCTCCACCTCGCAGTAGGGTACTTCTCCCGTGCTCCAGTCGAGTTGATGGTAGTTGCGTTCGAGCCAGGAATTTATGCTTTTGTACCTGGCTGGGAGATCGTACCATGGGATCGGTGGTTTGAAGAGGAAAATCAGCGGCTGCATGTCCGCATTGAGCGGAGTCACTGCCAGTTCTTTGAGAACAAACTCGTCCCGCTGGAAGCCCTGTGTATTCACCACGTACTCCATTGCGATTAATGATGATGAACGCTTGACTTGAGCATCATTTATACGCGGATTCTTCATCCCCTCCACTCTAGAGGCGTTTCCTCACATCCCCACTTATGGGATTGTAGTCTACGTTGCGATCGTGCAAGAGCAGGCAGTAGGCTGTAGTTCCCGCAGGAAAATTGGATTGAGCCTCTAGTTCGATACGAACGTCAACCGGTGCCTGCTTGAGGGCGTCGTTCTGTCTCGAGCAGTCAATCACAATGAGTGGAGCATGCGCGATGAAGTCTGTCTTTGTCAGCATGGGTTCCGCCTCCTTGGCGTAGTACGCAGTCTGGAAGTTGGCGTACATCTCGTACAACTGAGCGTACTGGTTGCGCGACACGTCGAGATTGAGGTTACCGTAAGTGTAGCACTGCGAATTGAGGAACAATTTCACATTGGTTATTGCGCAGTGATCGAAGCGGCTAGCGTTTGCCGTTTGCACGCCTCGTCGATTCGTTTGCAAGGCGAGCATGACGAAGTGCGGTTTCGCCAGCTGATTCGACGTCTTGACCGTCCAAACGTGTTTAGTCGTGATTGCAAGCATGGGGTATTCGTGCAATTCCCACATGCGAAACGACATGGTGATGTCCTTCTCAATGTGACTGAGCAGACGTATCTTGTGTTTAGTTGACAGCATCACGTAAGGCCACTCTATTTTAGCGATCTCAATCTTGAATTCCTCGGTGGCGCCATTCTCGAGGGCTGTTTGAATGACTGCATTCGTGTCGTTCCTCGATCGCGTGAGAATCAGCTCGTGCTTCGTGTTGATGACGATCTTGCGATAGTTCTCAGCGAAGCCGAGAATCATGGCGAGCGGTATGCACACGTCGAAGTATCCCCTGTCGTCCGTCAGTTGCTTCGGCTCTTCGAACCAGCCTGAGTTTTCAACGCTGAACATCTGACCGGGGCTCAGTGATGCGTAGCCCTTCATGAGACTCGTTAGACCAACGTCCTTGCTTCTGTCCACCTCTATGGCATTGATCTCGTAGCGAATTTCCTCAAACAGATGCAAGATGGCGTTGTTAACGAACTGTGTAGCCGTGACGGCATTTCCGTTCGTTTTGCTGAGTCTACCGCAGACGTGTAGGGAGCTTCGCGCCGGTAGAACGCACAGGTCCTGATGCTGAATGGATATGCGAATCTCATTGCTGTTGGCGAAACTCGATGTAGTATAGGGTTGATGTGCGTGAATCTCGTAATGCGTTACGGACTCGTCGGAAACGACGGGCGAGTGCACGTTCAAGGCCTCTTCCTTTCCAGCGGCAAAATATCACGCAGGTTATTCTCTTCCACCACCGCCAACGACAACTTTGAGTCCGAGGCTCAAAGTTGTCCACTCAAAGTCCAAAGATTCCGCGCTCACGAGATACGCACTGGGTTCCTTCCTGAAGAGCAGTTAGAGCAAGCCGACGCTCGATCGATACTTCCTGTCACCCACAATCACGTCGTCGTTCACGAAACGTATGGGTGACAGGAAGTATCGATCGAGCGTCGGCTTGCTCGAACTGCTCTTCAGGAAGGAACCCAGTGCGCATCTCGTGAGCGCGGAAGACAAGAATGTCTATGGGAAAATCCTGCAAACGACGAACGCACACAAGAAACACTACAGGTCGGACGAGGTCATTCACAGGCAAAGAAACAGCAAGTACAGGGACGGGGTGGCGCCCTTGGTCGGTGGTGGTACATCCACTGGTAGTGGTGTATTGCTTCGGTACAAGATCGCGCGAAGAAACACGCGAATGAACTACGTGTACTGGGAAGGCCCGAATGAGCTCGTTGATCGACTGCGTCTGCTGATGGCTGAGCGATCGGCCGACAACTCGAGTCACGTCAACGAGATCATCTCGATTATCGAGGAGCTGCGTGAGGCCGGTATTGTCATATAAGCGGGGCACAAGGGGCACTGCAACCTCACTTGAACAATGAGCATCGACGTGTTCGGACGTCAGCTAGGACGAACTGAGGGCGGTACGCGAGGTCCTCCCGGATTCGGATTCAACCTCACCACCGACGGACAGTACGACGTAGAGGGCAAAAGATTGTGCAACATTGCCGACGCAAGTGAACCTCGCGACGGGGTCAACCTGAGTCTCGCGAGACATCTTGTTCAAAGCACTCTGAGCGAATTGTTTCACATCACAACTCGGCTGAGAGAGGATTTTGACGATATGCAACTGAACATACATATTCTGCAGAATCAAGTGAACGACAGGCTGAGAATTATCGAGGTAAACGTTGAAACGACTCTGGAGTTGGCCACGCGCAATTCCGAGGCCATTAAAACGTTGGACACGCGGCATGGAGCATCGGAGATTGGTGGAAGAGCTGCATAAACCCGCACGACGCAATTATCCACGACGCATGTTTGACGTGCGCGGACTGGATGAGACGTGGCAGGCCGACCTCGTGGAGATGCAACCGTACGCTCGGGAAAACCGGGGTGTCAGGTATCTGCTCACAATCATCGACGTGCTGTCCAAGTTTGCCTGGGCCGTTCCCGTGAAGCGGAAGACCGGCAACGACGTCACTGCGGCCATGGAACTCGTGCTACGACAGGGTCGAGTACCGACGAATCTGCAGACTGACCAAGGCAGAGAATTCTACAACGCGTCCTTCAAGAGCCTCATGAGTCGATATCGCATCAATCACTACTCGACGTACAGCAACCTCAAGGCATCCATCGTCGAGCGGTTCAATCGCACACTCAAGAACAAGATGTGGCTGCAGTTCAGTCTGCGCGGTTCCTACAAGTGGGTCGACATTTTGCCCGATCTAGTAGCTACATACAACAGCAGCAAACATCGCACTATCGGAATGAAGCCGAACGAGGTGGCCGACACTGAAACTTTGTTGCTGCAGCCGCGTAATTGTTAAAAGCGCAAAGCGCCCAAGTTCCGAATCGGCGACAAGGTGCGAGTCAGCAAGAATAAGCACATTTTCGAGAAAGGCTACACGCCCAACTGGACGACGGAAATCTTCACGGTGAGTCGAGTGATGGCGTCGACCGTTCCGGTGACATACAGACTGAAGGACTACCGAGACAAGCCCATTGCCGGTGGTTTCTACGAGGAGGAGCTTCTGAGAGTCAAGTACCCCGACATGTATCTCGTGGAAAAAGTGTTGACGAAAGGTGGCGACAGAGTCTACGTTAAGTGGCTGGGTTTCGATAGTTCGCATAATAGCTGGATAAACAAGACCGATTTGTAAATGGGTTTGAACATTTATTGCAATAAAAAACATTTCGCGTTATTTATGATCGATGCTCAATTCTATTTGATTCATCTTGGCCTCGCTGCCGCCCAAGTACTTCAGGAGCAATTGCCCGTCCGTGGCTGTTTGCACCATGTGCTCGTACGTCTTCGGATCCTTCACGAACGCGTCCGCAATGCGTTCAGGCAGAAAGACTTGGCACTCCTCGTCGAGGGTGGCAACGGTTCTCAGGCCGTATTTCGTTGTGACTTATCTCAGGTCGGTGACACGGTAGACGCTGTTTATACTCAGCGCTGCCAGTTTCTTCGTGGGCAGAAAATCCTCGAGCAGAGCGATTTTGTTGAGCTTCTCGATGCCGTCCATCGTGCTGATGAGGCAAACGGCCGCAAGCGCGACGCTCATATACCCGCTATCCCCTCCACTGCGCGCGGTGGGGGGGGGGCTCTGAAGTTCCCCTACGGCAACGTATCCGTGGTGTCGGGGAGGAGGATACGTTTGTCGTCGTGAGCGCTGAGCGCCACCTTCACTTGCCTCTCAGTAAACACTTTGTGCAAGCGCGTTCTGATCACGCACTGCTGCCTGCGCTGCGTCAATTTCTCCCGCAGGCAGTGCACAAAGTCGTCGAAGGTGATGCTCGCCTCGACCACCGCCCTCTTCATACCCTTCACCCGCTTCACACGATCACGGCCCTCGACTCGGACGCTGTATATTTTGCTGCGCAAGCCAACAAATTCCGTCACGATGCTGCCGTCGCACTCGTTCTTCATGAGACCGACCACTTTCTTGTTGGCTCGTTGCATGCCAAACTGGTTGCGCTGTGGGTAGTCCGAAGTATCGAACCTCTCGATGTCACGTCTCGTGATCTCCTAGATGTCGTCGCAGCGAATCTCGTACAGCAGGCTGTCGGTATCGGTGTAGAGGAGCTTGCAGCGATCGCCAAACTCTCGCTTCATGTAGTCATAATGAAAGGCGTATACGTGGATCTTCGAGAAGTCCAATACGCTCAGGCCGACGTAGATGGGTTTGTTGAGGTAAACCTCGGTCTTGGTGAGCTGTATGGCGACGAGGTTCTCCTCGAAGATGGAGCAGCTGTGAAAGTTGGGCTTGGCGATGAGTGCTTCGGCTCCGTAACGTCCGCCCCAGTTCTTCACTAGCTTGACATCAACGTGTTTGCGCACATTCTCCATAGTCTTGCCGAACACTGCGTTGTTCATGAGCTTGAAGAGATATTTTTCGAAGTCGTTTCGCGCCCTCTTGCGCAATTCGCTGTTGAGCTCGATGTAGGGTTTCAACCACGCACTCTGCTTGAACTTCAAGACTCGATGGACGCGTTTAAGCTCCAGTCCGTGTTCGAGGGCCGGACTTGCCGGTAGCTATTCTCAGAGTCAACGCACTGCGAGTCGAGTGCAACATCACGTCCAGGGCGTACATCAACGAGCACAGAGTGCACACGATCCACGAATTCTTCCCGGCAGTACCGCCAGGATATAAGATCATCGAAGTTCCCTCGCAAGTCATTTACCTGCCGATCACCGTCAAAGTCATTGACCACGTGCAATTGCGCATAGTCGATTAGGACGGAGAACTGGTGAATTTTCGCGGTGAAATCATCACTATCAGACTGCACATCAAGGAAGCCAAGTAGACATGGGTATCGTATACAACAACAAGGTCGGCTATCAAAGCGCGTTACCATGTTGCCCAAGCATCAGTCGTCGACGAGTGTCGAAAACGCTAATACGTCGGAACATTCAGGTCCTGAGAAGCATCGGACTCAAAGTTGTCGTTGGCGGTGGTGGAAGAGAGTAGCCTGCGTGATATTTTGCTGCTCGAATGGAAGAGGCCTTGAACGTGCACTCGCCCGTCGTTTTCGACGAGTCCGTAACGCATTACGAGATTCACGCGCATCAACCCTATACTTCATCGAGTTTCGCCAACAGCGATGAGATTCGCATATCCATTGAGCATCAGGACCTGTGCGTTCTACCGGCGCGAAGCTCCCTACACGTCTGCGGTAGACTCAGCAAAACGAACGGAAATGCCGTCACGGCTACACGGTTCGTTAACAACGCCATCTTGCATCTGTTTGAGGAAATTCGCTACGAGATCAATGCCATAGAGGTGGACAGAAGCAAGGACGTTGGTCTGACGAATCTCATGAAGCGCTACACATCACTGAGCCCCGGTCAGATGTTCAGCGTTGAAAACTCAGGCTGGTTCGGAGAGCCGAAGCAACTGACGGACGACAGGGCATACTTCGACGTGTGCATATCGCTCGCCATGATTCTCGGCTTCGCTGAGAACTATCGCAAGATCGTCATCAATACGAAGCACGAGCTGATTCTCACGCGATCGAGGAACGACACGAATGCAGTTATTCAAACAGCCCTCGAGAATGGCGCCACCGAGGAATTCAAGATTGAGATCGCTAAAATAGAGTGGCCTTACGTGATGCTGTCAACTAAGCACAAGATACGTCTGCTCGGTCACATTGAGAAGGACATCACTATGTCGTTTCGCATGTGGGAATTGTACGAATACCCCTTGCTCCCAATCACGACGAAACACGTTTGGACGGTCAAGACGTCGAATCAGCTGGAGAAACCGCACTTCGTCATGCTCGCCTTGCAAACGAATCGACGAGGCGTGCGAACGGCAAACGCTAGCCGCTTCGATCACTGCGCAATAACCAATATGAAACTGTTCCTCAATTCGCAGTGCTACCCTTACGGTAACCTCAATCTCGACGTGTCGCACAACCAGTACGCTCAGTTGTACGAGATGTACGCCAGCTTTCAGACTGCGTACTACGCCACGGAGGCGGAACCCATGCTGACAAAGACAGACTTCATCGCGCATGCTCCACTCATTGTGATTGACTGCTCGAGACAGAACGACGCCCTCAAGCAGGCACCGGTTGACGTTCGTATCGAACTAGAGGCTCAATCCAATTTTCCCGCGGGAACTACAGCCTACTGCCTGATCTTGCACGATCGCAACGTAGACTACAATCGCATAAGTGGGGATGTGAGGAAACGCCTCTAGAGTGGAGGGGATGAAAAATCCGCGTATAAATGACGCTCGAGTCAAGCGTTCATCATCATTAATCATAAACTGGCAGTGACTCCGCTCAATGCGGACATGCAGCCGCTGATTTTCCTCTTCAAACAACCGATCCCATGATACGATCTCCCAGCCAGGTACAAAAGCATAAATTCCTGGCTCGAACGCAACTACCATCGTCTCGACTGGAGCACGAGAGAAATATCCTACTGCGAGGTGGAGAACGTGCTCCGATCGGTTCTGCACAACGCCAGCGCCATCTACGAGAAGGGACAGCAGAAGCAGCAGTGGCTCAAACGTTTCGGATTCGATGCACGAGACGTCGTGGCGTGACCCTCGCTGAGGAGAGCCAACAAAGTGGCAGCATTCTGTCCTTACCACGATTCACCCAATTGCGCACTTCGAAATGTCCTGCTGTTGAGGAAGTTTCTTCGAGAGAGCCTCCCGTCCGTTGGACGATCGCTCAAACTGTTTCATCGAGTTGGATCCCTATCTGCCATGGAACCCATCGACATCGCCCAGCTACCCAAGAAATTCATCGTCACCTTCGCTGCACACAGCGTCGATCTCGCTTGGGACAAATTACCCGTATTCCTCAAAAATGACCCCGAAGTCGGCGAGTGTCAACGATGCCGCGAACACGCGGACAAAAGTTTGCCACTCAAAAGAGAATGTAAACAATGTATCTTGAATTCTTAATAAAAACATTTCAAGCGTGAGTGTCACAGCAATCCCGATTGTCAAGTATCCTGATCGCCGTTATCACGGACCGCGCGCGTTTGAATTTCCCGCCGAAAGGTCTCCCCGTTTGAATTTCCCGCCGAAAAAGGTCTCCCCCCTTTTGAATTTCCCGCCAAGAGGTTTTTTTCGAACTTCCCGCTGAAAAGTATCCGCTTTGAATTTACCGCCGAAAGCTCTCCGCTTTTGAATTTCCCGCCGAAAAAGGTCTCCCCTTTTGAAGTTGCCGCCAAAAGGTCTCCTCTTTTGAAGCTTTCGCGCGCTTTTTTCAATTTCCTGCCAAGAGGATTTTTTTCGAACTTCCCGCTGAAAAGTATCCGCTTTGATTTTACCGCCGAAAGGTCTCCGCTTTTGAATTTCCCGCCAAAAGGTATTTTCAACTTCCCCCGGTCTTTTAAATTTCCCGCCAAAAGGTCTTTTGAATTTCCCGCCAATAGGGGATTTCCTGTCGGTATCTACCGTCGGTAAGGTAGACTCCCACAGGAACCATGTTTGGGCCAGAATTTACCGTCGGTAAGGTAGATTCCCACAGGAACCATGTTTGGGCCAGATTCAGCCGTCGGTAAATTCCTCGGACTTGCTGGAATCTACCTTACCGACCGTCACAACAATTTGGCATTGATAAAAACGACAATTTTATAGGCAAGAAATCAGACTTTTTTCATAACTCCGCCATTTTGTTAGATGTTGATATTATTCGAAAATCCTACGTCATTGTACAGGAAATACCTTCCAGTTTAACGATATTTTTTTCTTTTTCGATTTCAGCTACTCAATGGGCCGAAATTATATCAGCAATGGAGGAACTTTTTTTTGCCCTTCCGAAGGCAACGCATGTAGATTGGCTTATCATAAGCCAATCTAGTTTTTTTTCTCAAATTCAGAAAACTTGAGGGGCAGACAGCTGTTTCTATCTATTTGACGTCGTTTGGCAAAGTTTCGACGTGATCTGAAGAGTCGTTTCAAAGATTTTTGGGAATCTATCATTGTTCTACCATACCAACCGCGATGCGGTGTCATTCCGTCTTAAGGCAATCCTATCGCTTCAAATTAATCATACCACTGATCATACTTGAGACTTGTACAATTTATATTTTTAACATACGCAAAAAAAATAATTTGTAATAACTAAAATTTTCCATGTGTAAAATGTTTAATAAATGTTCACATTTAATTAGAAAAAAGAAAAAATAGTTATTTTAACGATTCGCGTAGTATTTCTAGGTTTGATACTTGGCAACATTGGTTCTATCTCCGTCTCTTTTTGATCAACCAGGCGAGTTTACCCTCCATACTTTTTAACGTCGATCTGTCAAAACAATGTCAGATGCGGGAAATATAAAGCATTGTATTCGGGCCACGACTGGTAAAAAGGATGGAAAATTTGTGTCTGCGAAAAATGTCGGTTACAAATGAAATATGTGTAGAAATTCGAATGAGTGAGATGAGGTTAGGACTACAGTCAACTGTTGCCTTGCTGTCACGTTTCTTTATCGTAGCAAGTGGTAATACATCCAATACCGGAAGTTCAAATTAAACTTGATATTACAAAAACATTATGTCAATAAGCGTAATTTTTTCTGAGAGCATTGGTGTTAAGTTCATAAATCATTACAAGTTCACAAATCACTACAGTTGTTAAGTTTGTAAATCTGATTGTTTTTAAAAAGCTGACGGATTTCCACTATTATATACACTTTTATAGCGACCGGAAATTAGGTTTTTGTATGTCGTCTCGGAATTCCTTCACATAAATACGCAATTTTAATTATCCTTTTGTCTGTAATTAGGTCGATAATTGACCCTGAAATTTTACAAAGACGATTATTAATATATTTAGTGAGGCTCAAAAACAAAAAATTATGAAAATCCTATGGATTGACGCCTGGCGATCGTGCTGCGTCTGAGTGATGACATAAAGAGACATTCAGGCTTGCCAACGGGGAGAAACAATCTTTCGGTCGCGTTCAGGAATTCGTAATTTGAATTTAAAAACAAAACAAAGTTTTTGTCAAAGTAACCCCACGAATCAAAGTAACCCCAATCCACGGTATCGAGTATATTTTTAACCATGGTCATGTGAAACTGTATTATAATAAAATACATAAGATAATTAATAACTGTGAAGAATTAATGGAACAAATCTATGAGTGCATTTTTTTTCTTAAAAATACACCCAGGTTGACGAAAACTTTCGTATAATTTTCTGCGCGTCTCCAACACTTCACTAATGGAGTATATTTTTTTCATTGTACACCTGTAAAATAAATTGATGATTCATCAGGTGATAGCTTACATCCGTGTGGATTTGTTGATCTAAAGGAGATATCGATGGGAAAGTTCCAAACAGCAAGACGCCTTACATCGTTGCTACAGTTGCTCATTTGCGTTAAGCCCTCCTCGATACCCTAAATAGTTTCAGAAAAAGTTGAATAACATCTCTCATAATTAACGATTGTAGCCACATACGTTCAACTTTGAAACTGGCCAGGCCTGCCATACATACGAATAGAGTCCAATCAACCCAAGCGTTTCAACATTTTCTTAAGGGGCCTTCTCACTTCAGACGCTAAAAAGGCTATTTTCATGATTTTTTGATAGGTTTATATTATAGACATTAATATCAAAGTTGTTACACTTAATGAATACATTTTCGAAATAGATTTTTTTTAATTCATGTATTTATGGAACCCAAACAAACTTTAAACACGTTTATCTCTAAACAACGTTTTTCGACTGCTTGTTGATAAAATCTTCGAAACTGCTGAACCGATCCTTATGAAATTTTAACCACATATTCTTTACAACTATAGGTATAGCACATATCGAGGATTTTTTCAAGTTTTGATATTTACCATTTTTGTTTGCCAAAAACGTTGAAACGACACGTTTTTTTTTGTTTTTTTTTAAATATGTCAGCCATTTTGTTATTTCTGCATATATCAAAAATCGTATAATATGCGCTATAGCGATTAACATACTGAATCTAAAACCGTTTGATTTTTTGTTGCGGATGATCCATCTCCGCGATGTCATCAACAGCGCAGACCTACAATTTTTTTAGGACATTTTTTTAATTACCCTTTTCGTCTATAAATAGAGACTTGAATAAATAAACCATTTTTTATGTACTTCAAAAGTGTTTTTATTAAGTGTAAAAACTTTTACATCAATATCGATAATATAAATCTAGAAAAAAATAACGACAATAGCCTTTTTAGCATCTAAAGTGAGACGACCCCATCACAGGGTCAAATTCACAACAAATCTATTTTTTTCCCCTCATCCGGTGGTATGGTTGCTTATAAATATGCTGTTCATTTTTTGGGGCGAAATTCGAATTATTCCGGTTGCTACAGTCTTTGTCAGAAAAAGAGATTCGACGAGCTGCGTGAGACCTGGCGCGGGCGGACGCGTATTTCTCAAAATGTCGTTTTCCAGAACGGTGTACACTCTTAAAGTAAGATTGTTCAAGCAATTCTTCTTAAATTTTGACACAACATTCTTCACGCCATTCTTTATCTTGCTATGGCAGCTTTTTTTCTAATCTTCATATTGTTTCAACGAAAAACTTTTCAAAAAAAATAGGCTAAATTCGATACTTTTTTTCAAACCACCGTCATTTTGTCAATTTGGATTTTTTAAAAACCTCTATAGCAAGATAGCGGCTTTCGTACTGATCAATAATCTTTTTACAAATTTTGTTTCAGATAATATTTACGGCCAAAACCATGTACACCGCGAGGACTCCTTTTTTCGAAGACATTTCAAGCGTCAAAAAAGGTAAAAAAAATAACAATAAACGTTTAAAAATGTATTTTCTGTTCTTCATGAGTGCTTTGATTTGACAAAAAAAATCAGACTAATCAACGTAATTTGATCATCGAAAAAAAAAATCGCGAAAATCATTTATTTTCCAACCTGTTACACTGTGGTGATCCCAATCCCGGTTACATAGTTACTCATATAGTACCGTATTTATCCGAAAGCAACGCCGTTCTATCAGGCCACTTATTTATGTGTACCAAATTGGAACCATTAATCTTTTTATGTTTCTCACCGCCACGACAGTCCACTCGTTTCCAAAATGATATCCGTATTTGCAGTAAGCGTTATCGATCTCGTAAAACTCCGCGAATTCGATAGTACCTGTCGTGCACACGAAAAACTCTCCGTCCAGTGACATATTTGTACCCCTTTTGTCACACGCGCAAAACTTCCCCTAGCAATTAACGAACAGTTGTTCACTCTGGTATAGTAAAACGTACAATGAGCAAACATAATAATCATGTGGGCTAAAGTCTCCACGAGGGTTTATAATGTTTGCGTGGTGTTGTCAGGGAGACGCCGTCCGCGCACGATGCGGGGGTGATGGAATAGAAACCAGCTGTTCATTCGGTCCTTCATAAGATGATTCAATTGAGTTTTGGAAACGATATACATAATTCCAAATTGATAAACTTCTCTTTCAACAGAACGTTGGTGTATTGCTCATTTTTAAGGTTCTGTAGTTAAACAAGAAACCCTTATAACTTCGTCACGTCCGTCTGTTTATCCGCCTCTCACAGCCTCACCATTTGTACGGTTTTGAATACGCATGTAATTTTGCAATTAGACGTTTCAGATGAAGACCTCAATTAATATGTGATGAAATCTTAAAAAAATTAATCGGTCGTTTTTCGCGTATGAGGAAAATGGGGGCGATTTTCTTTCGCAGTATTTCATTGTATACGAAGTAATTGGACAGGTCGTTCAAAATGAAATTAACATTCCAATCTCCAGGAATCATTTTTAAGCCTCGTTTCCGAAATACCAAGCCTTAAAGTAATGTGCAATGTGGCCCTCCACCTTCCTTCAGCTGATTTGAAAAACCTGAAAAAGTTTTAGCTATCAGCATTTGATTAGAACTTGCGATGAAATTGTTTCGGTTACATTGCATCAACAAATTCCGGAAATATAGATAACTGAGTTATCGATATGTCGACATCAAGGAAATTCTGTAAGAGGCTGCACAAATAACCCTGTCGCATATTATTTGAAGTCTCGTTAAAAAGTTAGGCTACTGGGACAACCCGAAAATTAGGTTTATTTAAAAACATTAATTTTGAAGAAATAAGTAAGATGATCGAATAATAGTTTGGACATTTATAAGTATGTACACTAACAAAATTGTATACAAAACTTCATTGAAAAATAATAATATTTAAGGGGTTATGTCGGTTTGAAATTTCAAAAAATCCATTTAAAAGTTTTTATCATCGTATAGTACAATATGTCTAGAATATTCTCCCAAAATTTTAAGTCAATCAGAGTAAAAGTCTAAGAGAGAGAGAGAGAGAGAGATCCTTTGGGAATTCCCCCTGTTGGTAGAGACCGGCCGGGAGCGACGCAGGTGTATCGCATTTTTCTCAAACCCTATTTTTGAAGTCAGTAGGCATTGTGTCTCAAAAACTAATGCTTCAAAAACTAATCTTATGGAAATTTTGCACACTTCTTAAGAATAGCATTAACTAATAATTGAACGGAGGTTTTTTTGTTACAACTAATTTTACAAGGCTATATAAAGTATCATTTGTACCAAAAATTGAACTTTTTTACACACAATTCTGCCAAAAATTCAAATTTCAACTTTTTGAATAATTCATCGTTCAATCACGACTTATATTTATCTACTAACAGAAAAAAGTATTTTTTTTTTTAATTTCAGATAAAGCTATTATGAGGTATTCTGACCACCACGAGGACACTTTTTTGATAGGTCTCTGGAAACCAGGTCCCACTGGCAGAATTTTCCACATTTTGGATGTATTTGTTAAATATTATTGAAATGTTGCTCTTTTATGTGCTCAACATTTTGAATGAAATAATTTATATATTATGAGAAGAGTATGTGGCTTCCGGATGGAGGCCGTGTTGAGGATCAGCGTTGTGCCGACGTTTCTTTACTTATATATTATATATATTTTTTTTCTTAATTTATATATTATATATATTTTTTTTAATAAACAAAATATGCTTTTTTCACTTTGAGATCCACGTAACCCCTTAAAGAATTTATAAACAATTTCGTGATGAACCTTTGAACGTGAGAGGCTAAACGATGTACTTCATATTGGTGACCCGACCGATCCGAAACAAAAAAAAAGTTTTCTTAAAATAGATAATATCGGCTATGACTTGACCAAACTTTGTTTCGTTATCGAGTTTCAATCATCAACAAAAAAATGTTGAATATTTTTTCGATTTTTCAAGGAAGAATGACATTATTATTGTTAATAACTAATGAAAAAAAAAATCGTAAGAAAACAAACGACGGTCAAGACAATTACACTGGATGAGTTTACCAAATTTCAAGTCAATCTGTTGATGAGATGTCGAGAAATCGTGTACACCGTTTTGAAAAACATAGTTTCGAGAAAAACGCGTTCAAAGTCTTAGCCGCCATTCTATCGTTGTAATCATAAACTTACCTCCAATCTGCGATTCCCACACCATATGTTGAACCTTTCGCTTTATTTTGAATTGCCCTAAGCGACTATCGAAATTTATTGGAATTTTCCCAGCACCCTAAGCCCTTAATGAAATGCGAAACGTCAATGACCCCCTCCACTCCACCACATCAGTACGATAAAAATATTAGGATTGCCTTTGATGAAATAAAATCGAAACTAGTACATAATAATCGGTTTCGGTCCAACACACACAATAATAACAACCACTTTAGTTAAACGTTGACAGTTCGAATAATTGCGCAACAAAATAAATGACTACGAAACCCTACTCGATGTATGTTCCGACACGTGCTTGGAAGATTTTCTCAAAATGATGTATGTGTATACAAGATAATTATTAAAAGAATCAACGTTTTCCACGTCACCACGACGTAAACGAAATTAAAGCCGATTTTTTAAGGGGATATACACCTAGATGGTCGAAAAAATCGATTTAGAAGCTATGAACATTCCGTCGACCATAGAAGACCTACACTATGGACCTGGTATCGATGATTCCATGTAAGTTGACAAATTTCATGATTTATTCATTCCCAAATTTTCAAACGCGTTTTTCTCAAAACCACGTTTTTCAAATCGGTACCCAAAATTTCTCGAAAACCGATGAACCGATTGCCTTGACGTTTTTTTGTGGTTATTCTATACACCATTATCTAGTACTTGTCATGGGATTTTTTTTCCGTTACTTAGTTTTTGTTTTATAGGCAAAATAATAACTAATTTTGGCCCAAAAATCACTATTTATGTTCAAACGTCCATTTTGTCATAAATCGATATTTTCAAAATTGGCCATGACAAGGCCTAGATTATAGTATCTAATTTAATAATCTTTTTGGTTTTTTTTTCAGCTGATTTTTGAAGAACCGCCAGTGGGTGCCGTATACACAGATTTTCTACGACGCTCCGAGGATCATACAATATCCATGCATATTTTTGATATTTTTAAATAAAGAAAATTAAACATTATTTTGCATGTATATACTTTTAGATAATTAAAACCCCAATCCAAAATTTCAAATAGTTTTCCTTAAAAAAATTCACAAAAATGACCTTTTTCCGGCTCCTAGGTGTATATCTTCCCTTAAATACTAATTATCTCTCAGTATGAATAAATCGGCATCGCTCCATTGCAATTGACGTCGCTCTTATTCGCCGTGGAGCTTTTTTCGCATTTTGTAATGGAAATGTTTTTACTTCGAATCTTTTATCCAATAATATTCTGAATTAACAATTAACTTGTTTTCGAACTATATACTATTTTAATAAATACATCTTCGTAATAATTGATAATGATTGTTTTGCTTACCTTTTCCATTCCAATTGTATAACCTATTTTCACCTAATGAAATCCTTTTTCAAATGGAATATCGAGAGCGAGCTGCTCCAGCAAAAAAATACAGCACCCTACGCACAATAAATGACGAATATAATTTTAACGAGAGAATGATTTCTCCTGGTACAATCCTCTTGAATGTATGGCAGCTTTTTTTCTCTTCAACATCGTACAACGTGACAGGGAGAAGCTTGATTTTAACAGATCGGCCCATTAGACACGCTCCCAGGAGATATTTTCGGTAGCCATCTGTCATCCACGTCAGTTGGCAGCGAGGCCCAGAAAAACGCGAAAAAAATACAATAACAGAATATTGTCGCATAATTTATACAATATATTACAAGCCAAATGGCTTAAAGAGCGACGCTTCGCGTACGATTACCATGGCTATACTGTTCGAAAAAGCGAGCAACATTCCGGTGCTCCATCATCGTGAAACTTTACCACCATCGTCGCTATAGTAATATTATCTGCCCGAATCATAATTCAGTGGGTATGAAAAATTTCATCGCAAATTTCCATCGTTCTCGTAGTGCTGCACGAATTTTCCATTATGGGGAGATATACACCTAGATGGTCGAAAAAATCGAATTTAGAAGCTATGAACATTCCATCGACCGTAGAAGATCTACACTATGGGCCTGGCATCGATGATTTCATGTAAATTGACAAATTTCATGATTTATTCATTCCCAAATTTTCAAACGCGTTTTTCTCAAAAGCACGGTTTTCAAATCGGTACCCAACATTTTTCGAAAACGATTGCCTTGAGGTTTTTTGTGGTTATTCTATACACCATTATCTAGTACTTGTCATAGGATTTTTTTTCCGTTATTTAGTTTTTGTTTTATAGGCAAAATAATAACTAATTTTTGGCCCAAAAATCACTATTTATGTCCAAACGTCCGCCATTTTGTCATAAATCGATATTTTCAAAATCGGCTATGACAAGTCCTAGATTATAGTATCTAATTTAATAATCTGTTTGGTTTTTTTTTCAGATGATTTTTGAAGAAACACCAGTGGGTACCGTATACGCAGATTTTTTACGACGTTCCAAGGATCATACAATATTCTTTTATGTTTTTGATATTTTTAAATAAAGAAAATTAAACATATTTTTGAATGTATATACTTTTAGATCATTAAAACCCCAATCCGAAATTTCAAATAGTTTTCCTTGAAAAAATTCACAAAAATGACCTTTTTCCGGCTCTTAGGTATATATCTCCTTTCCACGAGGCTGAAAATATTGTAAAATCACTAGTGAACATCGGGGTGGTGAGAGTTTTATCGTAAAAAAATCTTCTCCCGCGCAGGTGGGTAAGACCGAAAGCAATGAAAAAAGTCTCAAGATGTCAATTGTTAAACGATTATTTTCAATGTCATTATTGTTATAATAATTTTTCTATAAAACATTTCTACTTGCACCGATTCTTGATCTTGATCCTTGATTTTCCTTATGAGCATCCCACGAAGATACCAGCATCTATCTCGTTCTCTCTCTTTTTCTTTTCCTCTTTCTATATATATACATGCGTGTGTGTGTTTATATGCGTTGTGTGTACATTTGTTTTTCGATGTTGTACACTTTTTTCCTTTACACGGTTTTTCTCAACAAAGCATAGGCAGCGTGATTGCCGCTGCTTCAAGTATTTAACAGCTACACTCTAGAGGGAACATTCTCAATATTGTCAACTATATCGTGGTTGCGAGTGAACAGCGTCATTTCACGTAGAAGATATCGAATTCGTGATGATCTTCGACACGATCCTTAAATATGAAATTCTCGACTTTCCATGTACTTGACTTACGGTTAAAAAATAACTCCAAAGCTCTTACATTGTTGACAAAAAGCCAAGGGATTCGTACTCATGATCTTAGTTTTTTTCTCATGTTTTTTTTTTAATATTTTTATTTATTTGTCCTAATGTCCCGCGGCGATTTCCTTCATTCTGTTGAGAGCCGAGCCCGCTTTGAACCAACCGATTTGCTGCTCGTTCAAAGTGTGATTGAGAGTGATGACGTCAACCTTGCCGTCTTTGTGTTTGATCTCGGCCTTGATAGGCTGAAAATGATTAAGCAAAGAGTAAAGATTAAGACGACATTTTTTTACCGCGGTACTTCGTCGAATTCTCATTAAAATATACAGTCTTCTTGTTTGTTTGATTTGATTGCGGTTATTCGAAAGTGGACGAAATTATAAGAGAGCTGTTAAACAACGGTCGGGAGAGTGTCGGAGCACGCATTTTAGTAGGATTCCACAGCTCAATAATGCACACGGGAAGATAATCTTGAATTGAAACTTAAGGGGTTAGGCTACTGTGAAAATGTCAAAAATCTTTCGTCGCCTGAGGCAACTCAAATTGGAGAGGAAGCTCCAACATGTGGTGCAGGAATCGCAGATTGAAGGTAAACTTATAATTACAACGGTAAAACTGCTAGCAATACTTTTAGATACTCCTTTCGCGGAGGGCCGTATTTTGTGGGGGAATGAGGAGAGCTCATCTGAATCATTGGTAAATTACAGTGGTGCTCAATAAAAATAAGTCACAATCAATTATTATAACCAACTATAAACTGGAATGAAAAAAGTCTCAAATTTGGTAGTTTTGGACATTTTAAAATTTTCTCTGAAAAGTCGCGGCTACAAAAATTCTTGTGCCAGAGACACTTTTAAAAGTTTTAACATTTATATTTTCTATCCAGTGACCCCCTGTTTTTATTGTCGTTACGGAATCTTTAGATTTCTTTACATGCGTGAGCAGTTCGTATCAGGCATTTAGAGTTATTTGGTGTATAAATTATTCGATAGAAATCTGACCAGCGTTTCACCTCCATAAAACGTGGTGTTAATGAGACGATTTTTAGAGTCGTAATTTTACGTTAAAAGTTTGGTAACTTGGCTTCAAATTTTATCAGTATACTGGGAGATATTTTAAATTCATTATAGAGGAAAAACAGTTAATTGTTACATATTCGCGTTCGTGAAAGGAATAGCTTAAACGTGGTTTTCTAGAAACTATGTTTTTTAAACCGGTGTACACGCTTTTTCGACATCTAATCAACGGATTGACTTGAAATTTGGTACGCTTATTCAGTATAATAGTAGTTTAGTCTTGACAGACGTTTTTCTTCTTAACTTTTTTTTCATTAGTTATTGACAATAATTATGTCATTTTTCCTCGTAGAATCGGAAAAAATTCAATTTTTTTTTATGATCGAAACACGACAATAAAAAATAATCGGTCAAATCTTAGCCAATATTATGTATTTTAAGAGGTCTTCTCACTTTATACACAAAAAAGACTATTTTCATGAATTTTTTTTATAGGTCCATATTACAGATTTTTATATCAAAGTTGTTACACTTAATAAATATACTTTCAAAATACATTAAATTTTTTAAATGTATTTATGTAACCCAGACAAACTTTAAACGCGTTTTTTCTCGAAACAACGTTCTTCGACGTTTTGTTGATAAAATCTTTGAAACTACTGAACCGATCCTGATAAAATGTTAACCACATATTCTTTACAACTATAGCTATAGTGCATATCAAGATTTTTTAAAATTTTGATATATCCTATTTTTTGGCCAAAAACGGTGAAAAAGAAAGTTTTTTTCTCTCGAAACATATCCGCCGTTTTGTTATTTTTGCATATAATATAAAGAATCGTATGATATGCGCTGTAGCCATTCACAGACTAAATCTAAAACCGTTTGGTTTTTTTGTTTCGGATGATCCATTCTGAGATTTAATCAACAGCGCAGATCTAAAAAATGTTAAGACATCTTTTTAACTACCATTTTTGTCTATAAATAGTAACTTAAATAAATATTTTTTTAAAATTGTATTTCGAAAGTGGATTTATTGAGTGTAACAACTTTTATATCAATATCTTTGATATAAACCTATCAAAAAATTCATGAAAATAGCCTTTTTAGCGTCTAAAGTGAGAAGACCCCACAACAAAAAAACCTTTTTTTTTATACAGATCAACCGGGTGGGCAAAATCAAGAACACCGTTGATCCCCTCACGTTCAAAGGTCCTTTATGGGATTGTTTATACCTTCTTTAATTATTGATACTTTTTCATGAAATTTGGCACGTAACTCTGTCAATGTAGATTCGAATACCGAACGGTTTTACAACTTATTTATTCCCCCAATTTTTTTTAATAATCCTGATTGCCGTGTCGTCTCAGTAGCTCCGTCTTAAAGCAGCTTTGACGGGTCAATACTTCGATCGGGGACCATTCAGACGCGCAGTCATTTGCGTCGTCACAAGATTGTTCGCAACTTCTTTAATTATTCATATTTTTTTTATGAAATTTGGTACATAACTTTGTTAATATACGTACAAAAAAATGTTCGAACGATTTTTCAATCATGTTACTTATTCCTTCAAAATGATTTTTTTTTAATAACCCTGATTTGCGGCTCGTCACAGTAGCCTAACCCCTTGACTACTTTGGAAAACGTTGCAAATACGAATAAGATCTCTATTGAATAACATTATTTCTAAAAACCCCGATTATTATCAGTATCCAAAACGTTAACATTTTTCGAACCTTGCCAAATAATTAAGTATTTTTGTCATTTTTATCCAAAAATAACACTGACCGTGTTATTGTGACCGTGTAACAGTCGCCGTAATCATTTTACATAAAATCAATTCCGAAATTCTCCGTTCATAAGTAATCCGAGATTAATTAATCAAAGGAACAAAGAATAACTAACAAGTGGCCTATTCTTTGAAATTCGGGTGAATGATTGAAAATGAAGAAAGGCAATGAACAAGATATTGAAAAATGACTGAAAATTGATAGCTCGATATATATTCGATACCTTGCCAGGTGCGAGGTCCTTGAGACCAAGAAGACTGATCTTGTCAGTCGGCTGAACCTTATCGTAATCGCTGGGATTTGCGAATGTGAGCGGAAGCATGCCTTGCTTCTTCAGATTCGTCTCGTGGATACGGGCAAAACTCTTGACAATGATGGCACGTCCGCCAAGGTGACGAGGCTCGAGAGCGGCGTGTTCGCGGGACGAACCTTCACCGTAATTCTCATCGCCAACGGCACACCATCTGACGTTGTTTTTCTTGTAATCGCGTGCTACATCCGGCACGGCGCCCCATTGACCGTTCAGCTGGTTCTTTATTTTATTCACCTCGTTGTTTTCGGCATTCACGGCACTAGAATAACGATCATAATTCTATTTTATAAAACCATAATTATTCATTTATTTTTCTTTCGATTTAGGCGTTAAGGGGTTAGGCCACGGTAACGGGTAGAAAATCATGTGCGAATTAAACAATTTGTTTTTTGTATGAAAATGTGATTCACTCATAAAATTAATTACGCATCTATTTAGTATGAATATCAAGCGGTTATAATGTTTTTTTGCGATGTACAAAATGGCCGACTACTCGAAACTTCTCGAAACAGCTTTTTTCCAATTGGCGTGACAAATAACTTCAACAATTTTCACTCGATTTACTTCAAATTTAAAAGTTATGCATTTAATTGCATTTCGCAGAGAAGTACGTACGGAATATCTGATTAATCGCAATCTTTTCATTTTATGAGTAGTTTATGAGCAGTTATAACGAAATTTTTCACTGAAAATTCATTTCTTAAGTTCAATTCATCATTTAAGTTCAAACCCAAACAATCAAACAAACAATATTTTTCAAATTCCGTACGTACTTCCCTAGGTATTCTAATGTAGATTGACGAGAATTTTTGTTTTTTGTTGTAGGTAAAAAATTGTGGATGCTAAATGTCACGCCGCGAAGCGCCTAAAAAAAGATATATTACATTTCCAAAGACACAATATATTTACTAACAGCTTGATATTCATATTAAATAGATGTGTAATCAGTTTTATGAGTGAATCACTTTTTCATACGAAAAAATTGTTAAATTCGCGCATGATTTCATACCCGTTACTGTGGCCTAAGGCTTTAAGGGCCTGTATCAGTGTGACACTTTCGAAAAATCGATTTTTTTGTTGCCTTTTTCGACAGTTTATAGTTTCAAGAATGTCTTGTAAACATTTCAAGGCCGTATCTCTAATCATTTTATCTTGCAAAAATCGATAGTTAAATCTTTAAACGCGTTTTTCTCGAAATTATATTTTCCAAATTTGCTGACATTGTAACTCAAAGATCAATTATCCGATTGACTCGAAATTTGAACTGAGTACTCTTGAATATATTTACTCTACAATGACGTAGGATGTTTTGATTGGATGAAAATTGACGATTTGGCATTGGAAAAAACGACCATTTTATAGGCAAGAAAACAGACGTTTTTTCATGACTACGCCATTTTGTTAGATTTTGATATTTTTCGAAAATCCTACGTCATTGTACAGGAAAGACCTTCCAGTTCAACGACCTCTTTTTCCTTTTTTGGTTTCAGCTACTCAATCGGCCGGAATCGTGTCAGCAGTGGCGGAACTTTTTTTTGGCGCCTCGGAAGGCAGCCCATAAGCCGCTTGGATCTCAATATTTTTCTATGAAAAAATGATGTAATATAGGTCAAATATAGCCAAATATATTATTAATTTTTCGAAACATTTAATTGAGTACTTTTCTTCCAAAAAAATTCCCGAACATCAGTCAAATTTTCAGCGTTCACACTGGTATAGCCCCTTAATATGCTTATAGCGTCTCGTGACTTTTGCTCGACCCCCTTCCCACCCCCTGTAACAAAGTGTGATGATTTTCATAACCCCCGCCCCCCTCACTGCGTCACGTGTTTCATGAATGTCCCCTAATGAAGGAATTCCATACCCGATAAACATGTTGTTGGAGATGTTATCAAGATGACCACGGTATTTCAGCCAAGGGCCAGCAGCGGAGATGTGGTCGGTAGTACATTTGCCCTTAACCTTGATGAGGACCGTAAGATCCGTAAGATCCTTGCCGTCCCACTTGTCGAAAGGTGACAAAAGTTGAAGCCTGTTGGATTTCGGATCAACGTCGACCCTGATTTTGCTGCCGTCCGCTGGTGGTCGGTCGTACGTTTCGGCGCCGGCGTCGAAGCCACGGGACGGTAATTCATCGCCGTACGGATTGTCAAGCAAGAACTCCTTACCGTCTTTGCCCTTGAGTTTATCAGTGACCGGATTAAAGTCGAGACGACCGGCGATCGAGAGTGCCGTCACGAGCTCCGGACTCGTCACAAAAGCGTGAGTCGCCGGGTTGGCGTCGTTTCGGCCCGTGAAGTTTCTGTTGTAGGACGTCACTATTGTGTTCTTCTCGCCTTTCTTGATGTCCTGACGATCCCACTGACCGATACAGGGTCCGCAAGCATTCGCGAGGACAACACCCCCAAAATCACGGAGAGTTCCAGCCTGACGACATAAAATGTGAATTGTTGTTTAATTCTTTGATCTTCGAGGAAGCGTAATGCACCGCTACGGATTTCGAGGTTTCCCGACAATTTTGACGTAGGACTATTTCTTTACTTTCGGTTAAGGGATAAGGCCACTGTGGAAAATTCAAAAAATCTTTTTTTTCTTAAAAGACGCCTTAATATCTTAAAAATTACATACTCAGAAGATTAAGTTGGGAAAAATGTCTGAATACTTATATTTTGAATTGTGGCGCAACCCCTCTCAGTCCGATGCAATCCGTACCGAAAACTTTAAACGCGTTTTTCTCGAAACTACATTTTTCAAGTCAGCCGAACTCGTAGCTCGAACAAATCTTGTCCGATTGACTTGAAATTTTAACTGTATATTCTCAATTACATTCTGCGTAGAAGTACGTAGGATTTTCTCGATATATTACATAGTTTTTTTATAAACAATTATCGAACGATGTTTTTTTTAAGAATTTTGAAATTTTATTTAAAAGACGTGCTGTTTTTGCAAAAATCGATATATCAAAAAAATCCTAGGTACTTCTGTATACATGTATAATCGAAAAAAAAATTTCATTCACTGTAAATTAAAAATTGTAGGTACCGTTGGTCCAGCCGCGCGTATATGAAAAAAAAGGTTCGTCGAATAAAAGCTGTGCAGCCGCCATTTTGCTTTATATTACTTTGAAAAAAATAGTTTATACAGTTTATGATATGTACAATAAAGGACCATTTCTAGAATTTTGATTTATTCCATTGTCCAGCTAAAAAAATCCACAATATACTTATGATTTCCCCGCTACAGTGGCCATACCCCTTAAGGAAGTGCCTTCATTGCAGAAGACCGAAGAAATGCCGACGTCAAATCAAATATTGCTCGGGGCCACGATAATCTGTACAGCCTTGATCAAAAGTATTAGGCTCCCTGCGAGTTTTCTATCCGGACAAAAAATTGGATATCTCGGCGAAAAAAAATCGTAAACCAATTCACCAAAAGGGGTTTTGAAGCGAACAAAGCCAGCTTCATTTTGCTTTTTTACTTTTGCAATTTTTCTGTCCTCGGTACGTCATTGTGAACATGACTTTTTTCACGATTTTCGCACTTTTCAAAATCGCGTCCTGACCTTTGAAAAATAGTAATCTTGCTATTTAACGATACGATCTTTGAAAGAGACACCGTTGGCTTTAGATCTGATTTCAAATTTTAAAAAATTTGCGTTTTTTTGCAGAGTTATCTAGTTTATCAATAATTTATTGCCGTGACTTTGAAACAAAGAAGTTTTAGTGAAAATATCAAGAGGAGAAAAGGTACATAACGGAATTTTTAACACATTACAATTTTTTCGGAATTCTTATTCGAAATTTGATTCAAAAATAATATTAACAGTGATACTTCAATGTTTACACCTCTCCCACGATGACTTTTTTATTCAACTAATATTTCGTTGGATCCCGTTTAGCCTTAATTACGGCCGCCACAAGAAAAAGCGATACAAAGAAATTTGGGGAAAAAATCTAAAATGAATTAGTGCCTCCAAAATAATAAAATACAACTTTTTACTCCTTAGACTCAATATTCCAATCCTCATAGTTTTCAAGTGACACTGGACGATGCCGGCTTTTCGAAAATCCACCGTTTTTTTCAAGAAAAAAAAACTAGATAACTCTGCGAAAGAAGGTGCAAAAACTTAAAAAAAAACGAAACGAAATGGTGGGATTACTAATTTTCAACATCTAGCACGCGATTTTGCAAAGTAATAAAATCGAGACAAACAGGCATGTTGAAAATTACGTACTGGGTAAGATAATGGCAAAAAAAAGATAACAAAATAAAGCTGGCTTTGTCCGCTTCAAAACCCCGTTTCGTAAATTGGTTTACGATTTTTTTTCGCCAAGATATTTGCTTTTTTGTCCAGATAGAAAACTTACAGGGTGCCTAATACTTTGGACCAAGGCTGTATATTTGAAAGGCAAAGTCCTGATTGACTGACTGACTCATCATCACCCAGCCGAAACCGCTAAATAGAGAAACGTAAAGTTTGGAGGGCATGTTGATTTTATTATCTAGGACGGAATTTTTCAAAATTCAACCCTTAAGGGGAGGAACGAGGTGGCAAAGTTTGTATGGAAATTGAATAAAATCTAGTCGGATTTCCTTGAAATTTGGTATTCGTGCTTGTTGACACGGTTAAGGTAATCCTATCGCTTCATACTAGTCATACTTCATACTGATCATACTTGAGACTTGTACAATTTATATTTTTAACATATGTAAAAAAATAATTTGTAATAACTAAAAATATTCATGTGTAAACTGTTTAATGGATGTTCACATTTGATTGGAAAAATGAAAAAATGCTTAATCCGATGATTCGCGCTGTATTTCTAGGTTTGATATTTGGCAACATTGGTTCTATCTCCGTCTCTTTTTACTCAACCGGGTGAGTTTAACCTCCATACTTTTCAACGTCGATCTGTCAAAAGAATGTCAGGTGCGGGAAATATAAAGCATTGTATTCGGGCCACGACCGGTAAAAAGCGTGGAAAATTTGTGTCGGTGAAAATTGAAATATGTGTGGAAATTCGAATGAGTGAGATGAGGTTAGGGCTACAGTCAGCTGTTGCCTTGCTGTCACGTCTCTTTATCGTAGCAAGTGGTAATAAATCCAATACAGGAAGTTCAAATTAAACTTGATATTACATAAAAATTAGGTCAATAAGCATATTTTTTTCTGAGAGCATTGGATTACTAGAAGTGTCAAGTATGTAAATCTGGTTATTTTTAAGAATCCGACGTGTTCCCACTGAAATTGAGTTTCTGTATGTCGTCTCGTAATTCCTTCACAAAAATACACGATTTTGAAAAAAAGCGTGAAGCCTTTTAGTGAAGCTTAAAAAAATCACAATCCTATGGGTAAAGCCTGGCGATAGGATTACCCTAACGAAACACGTATTTCAGCGTTTTTACAAATTCAACCCCTAAGGGGAGAACGGGGTGGCAAAGTTTATATGGAAAATAAAAACAATCTGGTCAGAAGATTTACTTGAAACTCAGTAATAATGGATTTCAACGCAATTTGAAAAACATGTATTTTATTGTTTTTCGAAATTCAACCCCTAACCGAAAGGGGGTGGCAAAGTTTGTACGGGAAATTAAAAAGTCGGGTCAAATTTACTTGAAACTTTCTATGACTGCTCCTTGACACAATTAATGAATGTTCAGCGTTTTTGGAAATTCAATCCTTAAGGGAAAAAGGGGGTAGCAAAGTTTTCTATGGTAAAAGAAATATCTGGTCAGATTTACTTAAAACGTAATATTAATGCTCTTCAGCACAATTATACGTGTTCCTTAATGGAACATTCCAGGGGCACATTTCGTTAACGAGCCTTCGACACAAGTATACGCGAGCGAAGCCGCGGGCAGAAAGCTCGGCATCATATGAAAAGGATTTGACTGTACGGGGTCTAGCATTTGAGTTGGCACATCGAAATATCCCAAGCTGGATGCATTCTGAGCATACATGTTTCCAACAAGAGTTTCTTAGTTTCGAGAAAAAAAAAAAATAATATCGCTAGCTTGTTTTGTTTGGTGGCAATTTTCGAGATTATTTCACGATGAACCTTAGTTTTTTAATTGGAACCGATATTGTTCGTTTCAGAATGGTTTTTGAGTATCCAAACAGATACCTCTTATCTGGATTTCTTCTTGTTTGACTTCCAGTTTTAAAATGTAGAAATAAATAAAATCTTTCTCATAACGTATGTATACCATTATATTCGGTATATATTTGGTTAAATATTCAAAATGTCTTGAAAAATTGAAGTCAAAGCAAAAAGAGTTTCAATCAAATGTTACCTATTCCGTTAGTCGAAAAATAACCCTGAAGTAAAAAATATCGGTCTCCATCTAAAAAACTAGATCCATCTGAAAGTCCAACTTGGAATGACTTCGAAAACTGCGACGAAATGAAAAATAACCAATATCATCATTTTTGTTCCCTAAAATTATAAAACTTTTGTTTGAAACATTTTTTCTTAAGTACATTTTTTTCGGCATACTTCGTTGTGCCAACTTAAATGGTACACCCAGTACACGAAAACTACTTGCAATACCTAAAAAGACACTTTCTTTACTTATGATGTCGTTGAGATCCTGTCGACAACATGTGTATGAATGTTCACAACATTTGTGCACCGTCACACTATCCGTGTAATCGGTCGCGGTTTATAGGTTGAAAAGTATAATAGAGTTGGAAGGGGCTTGACGAAGTTGTACTTTAGAAGCTACTAAACTGATTCAACTAGGCAAAAAATAAGAATAAACGCGATCGGTGAGAAAATTTGAATATGAACATTGACGTAGCCAGCATTTTTTCGGCGGGGGGCGGCTTAGCGGCGGCCGGCTTGACAAAAACGTGGTTTTATTCAGAATCATCGTTTTTTTAAAATAAAATTCCCATAATAGTCGACAATGACGTAACACACATCAAATATGAATCTTCAATTGCACGTTTATATCAACGTTAATATCAAACTTTTGCATTATCTTAACAAATTATTTTTAAGATAAGATAAATGAAGTTTGAACATCTATTCAATTTGCGTAATGAAATAACTACTTTTTATACTCATTACGAAATTACAGCGAAGGAAATAGTTCAAGTTTTATCGAATTGTTTCTTTATGCAAGCTTGGGTGGAACTTAAATAAAATTAATCGATTATCTGAATTAAATTATTTGGGAACGATTGTTTTCAGGGGACACCGTGGTTTCCGGGGAGGGGGGCGTGCCCACCCATCCGGGCTACGCCAATGAATATGGAACAAAAGAAATAGCTCAGTACAGTACGAGAAATACGTAGGTATAACAAAATAAACTAGGAATATAAGCATGAAAATGTAACCCATGTAGGTTTCGTCAATCGAACCGTAACGGCCAATACTTGGACCAATGTTGGCGGGACGATGATCGATTAACCAATTGTACGTCAATGCTCGGCTGAGTATTGACTAGCCAACATTGGTTTGCTGATACGAGGCCGATGTTTGGCGAAGTATAGACTCGCCAATCATTGGTTTCAATCAATGTTCGGCCAAACGTAGACTCGCTAATCATTGGCTTGTCGATACAAGGCCGATGTTTGGCGAAGTATAGACTGGCCAATCATTGGTTTGCCAATACGAGGCCAATGTTCGGCTGAGTAACGCATGATCGAACCGCAATTCGTATATTGACGATTCATTGTTTCGCGTTGAAGTCATTGAGAGACGAGATAAATACTTTTTTCGAGTCCATTGGACATTATTCTTAACAAATATACTACCAAATCAATGCACTCACTGTTGGCCGATTCTCGAACGAGCTCATACACGATATTCTGCCGATTTTTATGAACCATTCTACACTGACAGAAAAATTCTATTAATATTAACTAACCGCGTCTATTTATTTTTTATTTGAACTAACTAGATTTTTCGTGAAATCAAATTTTTCCTATTGCATTCCATTATTGGAATTATTCATTTTAAATATATTTATTTATTCAAATTCAACTTGAACTAATGAAATAATGGTCTGTCTTTATTGCAGCACACATATTAACGGGTTGTGGGGGTAGAGAAGGTGTAGAGAGAGGAATTATATATATATATAGGTTAGGTTTGAAAATTCTATAACATGGCATTCGATAACACTCTCTAATTATCACAATGATATTAACTAATTGATATAGTTTATGTGATACAAATAATGATGAGAATCCATTTGGTATCTTATGCCATATCTGCGATTCAAATGTTACAAGCACTCGGTAGCATAGGGGCAGCGTGTTTGGCTATGAGTAGGGAAGTTCAAGGTTCGAGCCCCATATGGGTGAAATATTTTCTTCGAACTAATCATTTCGATATACCAGGTAACGACGAATTACAATACAAAAATAATTAATTTTTTTTTTTTTTGCAGTGCAAGACCAATTTTGGCGATCTATATTGGGTCACAATTATCCGCCAAGACTCGGTCGATAATCGGGTCAAGCTCGAGTGCCAATGATGGCAATCTTGAGGGGACTTATTGTTGGCCGATTCTCCAATGAACTCTTACGCGATGCTCGGCCGATTCTCATAAGCCATTCTAAGGCCAATATTGATTGCGAATATCGGGCCGCTCTTATCATCCAAGGCTCGGTCGATGATCGGCCCAAGCTCGAGTGCCAATGTTGGCAAGCTTGGCGTCGAGCATCGGCCAATCATTGGCCACTACCGATCACTCTACATGGGCGAGTAGGGAAGTTCAAGGTTCGAGCCCCATATGGGTGAAATATTTTCTTCGAACTAATCACTTCGATATACCAGGTAACGACGAATTACAATACAAAAATAATTAATTTTTTTTTTTGGCAGTGCAAGACCAATTTTGGCGATCTATATTGGGTCACAATTATCCGCCAAGACTCGGTCGATAATCGGGTCAAGCTCGAGTGCCAATGATGGCAATCTTGAGGGGACTTATTGTTGGCCGATTCTCGAATGAACTCCTACGCGATGCTCGGCCGATTCTCATAAGCCATTCTAGGGCCAATATTGATTGCGAATATCGGGCCGCTCTTATCATCCAAGGCTCGGTCGATGATCGGCCGAAGCTCGAGTGCCAATGTAGGCAAGCTTGGCGTCGAGCATCGGCCAATCATTGGCCACTACCGATCACCCTACATGGGAAACGGATCTATATAAAAAGACTGCAGCCCATCCGCAGATATTTTCGGTATGAGTAAAAAATCGGTCCCTTTTTTTCAATGCTATGGGTAAGTTATTAGCTTCCATCGATATTTTTCAGTCGCGGAATAAATGAAAAAGTTATAACTTGCAACTCACAATTCCGTCACGTTCGATCGTAGCCCTGATCTGTTCCGAACCCGGTGTAACATTGAACGTCGATTTAGACTTGAGACCATGTTTAAGAGCCTGTTTTGCGATATTTGCGCATCTGCCCATGTCCTCGTAAGAACTGTTTGTGCAAGAACCGATAAGACCGACCTTTATCTCATTCGGCCATCCGCTCGCCTTCGCTGTTTGTCCTGCGATAAGAATCGTGGAGCGTGTAGGAGGCCGTTAAAAGAAGAGGAAAAAAGTGTCTAAAACTTGTACTCACCAAGTTTGGAAATGGGATGAGCAAGGTCGGGAGTGAACGGCCCGTTAACATGAGGTTCGAGTGTCGATAAATCGAGCTCAACGATTCGGTCGTATTTAGCGTTAGGATCGGCGGTGAGTAGGCTCTCGCGATGTTGATCGGCAGCCGATGCGATCTCGCTTCGTCCCGTCGCTTTGAGATAATCCTTCATGCGAACGTTATAAGGGAAAACTGACGTCGTTGCGCCAATTTCAGCGCCCATATTGCATATCGTAGCCATTCCCGTGCAACTTATACTGTCGACTCCGGGGCCGAAATATTCGACGATAGCACCAGTTCCACCTTTGACCGTTAGAATACCAGCGACCTTGAGAATGATGTCTTTGGGGCTTGACCAACCGGTCAATTTGCCCGTCAATTTGACACCAATAACGTTCGGGCACTTGAGCTCCCATGGTATATCAGCCATTACGTCAACCGCGTCGGCACCACCGACGCCGATACACAGTCCACCCAGGCCACCACCGTTCGGTGTATGAGAATCCGTACCGATCATCAACAGACCCGGAAACGCATAATTCTCGAGTATAATCTGATGAATGATACCCGAGCCAGGATTCCAAAAACCAACTCCGTATTTGGCTCCGGCCGATTTCAGAAAGCTGTAAACTTCCTTGTTCGTTTCCTTGGCGCGCTTGAGATCTGCCATGCCCTCTACCTGGGCTTCGATCAAATGATCGCAATGGATGGTTGACGGTACGGCGACTTTTGGTAATCCTGAGAAATTTCAAGGTCACTTTCGTTAATTTATTTTCAACCCTCCGTGGTCAGTGGGGGCCAAATTCATCCCATCTTCAAAATTCGGACTTTATACGTGCGGGCCCTAGACCTACATTGTACATACTTTCATTGTGCAATAATATTGAATAACACCTTGAACCCAAACTATTAATTATTATCACACAATAACTTTGACGGTCCATAAGAGTCAATGTTTTCGCGTGAGCAAGACCAAATACACTTTGCAAAAAAATTTAGGGAGCAAGAAAAAAATCCAAATTTTTGGGGGATTTTCAACAGGCTGTAACTCATACAAAAATGGTCGTACAGCAAAAAAAAAAAGCAAATTGTAGCTCTAAGTGTCTAGTTTTCGGATCTGAGTTTGAAAATTTTTTTTTGAAAATTTTTTTCAAGTAATCATAAGAAAACCACCGAAAAAAAAATGTTCGAAATTTTTTTGGTTTTTTTTTAATCTACGGACGTGGAATTTTTTTTTTCGACTTAACCTCTATATGGACCGGATAGCTTGTTTATTCAGCTTTAAATTGGTTTTTTAAAAATCTCGATACGAGCATTTCTCGCTGAGATATCGGTGTTTGAATGGAAAAAGATCATTTCGTCTTTGATTACCAATATCTCAGCAAGCAATGATCGCACAGAAATTTTGAGGTTGGTTTCAAAAACTTGAATAAATTCTCTACAAGGATTGGCAATTGAATTTAAAAAAAAAAAAATTTTTTCAATCATTACATGAATTTGAAAAAGCGACCAAAAAAGGGCTTATTGTGGTTTTTTGGAAAATCAAGCGCCCAATCAAAAATATTGCGGAAACCACTAATGTTAAGTGTGCCTTTTACTGTTCAATATACCCACAAAAACCCTACGAAGTTTCAATTTAATCCAGCCAACCGTTTTTTTTTCCCACTTGATCGAATTTGTGAAAAAATTAAAGTAGCAAGAATTTCGCTCTGAAAATGTCATAATTTTTATCAAAAATGAAAAAAAAAAAAAAAATTCATTTTTCTCTCAATTCTGTATTAGTGACTTGGAAAATTTTTGAAAAAAAAAAAAATCGAAAATTTTTGAAAAAAAATTCCAAAATTTTCGAAAAAAAAAATTTTTAAGAAAAGTTTTAAGAAAAACTGTTTTTTTTTAGACACTGTTTAAATTCGCACAAAAAAATTATTGTCCCAATATTCGTAGAACGAATATTCGACTTGCCTTGGGGGTATCAACTTTTAATTTATTCAATTAATTTGTGACTAGGAAAATTAAAGTGCGGAAGAGGAAAATCGGTGAGAAAGTGAGTCGCTACATTTCTTTAATTTAGGGCCAATTGAAAAAAAAAAAAAAAATTCAAAAATTTTGGAATTTTTTTTTCAAAAATTTTCGATTTTTTTTTTTTCTTAAATTTTCCAAGTCACTAATACAGAATTGAGAGAAAAATGAAATTTTTTTTTTTTTCTTTTTTGATAAAAATTATGACATTTTCAGAGCGAAATTCTTGCTCCTTTAATTTTTTCAAAAATTCGATCAAGTGGGAAAAAAAACGGTTGGCTGGATTAAATTGAAACTTCGTAGGGTTTTTTTGGGTATATTGAACAGTAAAAGGCACACTTAACATTAGTGGTTTCCGCAATATTTTTGATTGGGCGCTTGATTTTCCAAAAAACCACAAAAAGCCCTTTTTTGGTCGCTTTTTTAAATTCATGTAATGATTGAAAAAAATTTTTTTTTTCAAAATCAATTGCCAATCCTTGTAGAGAATTTATTCAAGTTTTTGAAACCAACCTCAACATTTCTGTGCGATCATTGGTTGTTGAGATATTGCTAATCAAAGACAAAATGATCTTTTTCCATTCAAACACCGATATCTCAGCGAGAAATGCTCGTATCGAGATTTTTAAAAAACCAAATTAAAGCTGAATAAACAAGCTATCCGGTTCATATAGAGGTTAAGTCGAAAAAAAAATTTCCACCACCGTAGATTTAAAAAAAAACCAAAAAAATTTCGAACATTTTTTTTTCGGTGGTTTTCTTACGAATACTCGAAAAATATTTTCAAAAAAAAATTTTCAAACTCAGATCCGAAAACTAGACACTTAGAGCTACAATTTGCTTTTTTTTTTTTGCTGTACGACCATTTTTGTATGAGTTACAGCCTGTTGAAAATCCCCCAAAAATTTGGATTTTTTTCTTGCTCCCTACATTTTTTTGCAAAGTGTAGTCCAGCAAAAGAGACGAAAACCAAGCACGTTGTAGCGTAGAATATGAATTTTTGATTGAAGGTTTGGCAATAAAATGTTGCCCCTCAACTCGCCCCAGCCCTAAAAAATAAGGGTTGAAAACTTAAAAATCGCCGTACCTCGATAATTAATTCATTTTCGAATTCTTTTTGTGCCGCTATTTTCGAGAATAGGGGGTTGGACGTCAGATAACTTTATACGAAGTTTATTATTTCAAACCTTTTTTGATCGGACTATTAATTATCGAGATACGGCGATTTTGAAGTTTTCAACTCCTGTTTGTTAGAGTTGGGGTGAGATGAGGGGCAACATTTTATTGGGCCAACTTTCAGTATGCAACCATCTACCTTCAGTCAAAAATTCATATTCTACGATAAAAAGTGTCGGGTTTTCGTGTCTTTTACTGGACTACTAGTGTATCGCGAAATCCTAAACCTACATGGTGCAATGAAAAAATATGGTGCAATAATATTTAAATTCGCTTAAACTTTTGTTCAATCATTGCACAATCTTCATTCAATACTAACCCTAAACGGTCAAAATATTGCACAATTCGTAATGTTGTGCAATAAAATTGATCGTTTAGGGTCCGCCTTTCGGTACCTTCTCGGCGTTGGATAGGGTTTAGCCGCCCGTTTCCCGAAGGTTAGAAATTCCCTTTTCCGTAGGGACTAACAGTTTTGAAACAGCAGAGTCAGTTTTTCGGTGACTGCCGTTCGGAAAATACTTTTCGTAAGCTGGCGCTTTTCGAAGCTCGTAATAAATATATTTTTGGAACGTTCACTGCGGAAGTATTTTTTAGCCAAAAGTACCATACCTCAAGAGCCCATTAATTTTACCAAAAAAAAATATAGAAGAATAAAATACTTATGATTTTAAGAGAGAAGGTTCATTTTTCGGAACTTTCATGTTCAAGTTTTCTTTTAACCACTTGATTATTTGATTTCTCACGTTAAGGGGTCTTCTCACTTTAGACGCTTAAAAAGGCTATTTTCATGCATTTTTTGATAGCTTTATATTATAGATATTGATATAAAAGTTGTTACACTTAATAAATACGCTTTCGAAATACATTCATAAAAAAATATTTATTTACGCCACTATTTATAGATGAAAATGGCAGTTCAAAACAAATGTCATAAAAAAATTGTAGGTCTGCGCTGTTGATGAAATCTCGGTGATGGATCATCCGAGACAAAAAAATAGAACGTTTTTAGATTCAGTATGTTAATGGCTATAGCACACATCATACGATTGCTGATGTATGCGAAAATATCAACATGGCGGACATATTTAAAAAAAAAACAAAAAAAACGTGTTTTTCACCGTTTTTGGCCGAAAAAATAGTAAATATCAAAATTTTAAAAAATCCTTTATATGCGCTATAGCTATAGTTGTAAAGAATATGTGGTTGCCATTTCATAACGATCGGTTCAGTAGTTTCGAAGATTTTATCAACAAGCTATCGAAAAACGTTGTTTCGAGATTAATACATTACATTTTTTTTAACGTATTCCGAAAATAAATTTTTTAAGCGTAACAACTTTTATATCAATATCGATAATATAAACCTATTTAAAAACTCATGAAAATAGCCTTTTTAGCGTTTAAAGTGACTCCTTAATGCCGGTTTTCCCTATTTTAGAATGTAAAACATGTAATACTGACTTTTTACATTCAATTGGACCGACATTGGTCGTACAGCAGTCGCTCGAAAACGACTGACGTTATTTTGATCACGTGGAACCAGCGCGCAACTTTCCAGATGTGTGACCATGCTGGATTAACATTTGTCGCGTGCGATTATTTTTATTCGGGAATTGTTTCAGGCAGGGAGGTTGGTTAAATTTTACCAGAGCTTATGAATTGCAGCATTGCCATCTGAGCCGTAGCATCTTGCATCGCTACACGGTCAGGTCGTAGTCGAAGGTAGCTCGTTCCACGTTCGATTTCTTGCGTGCCAGGCTCGTCGATATGGGAGTACAACACTTTTTCTGACAGAGTCAAGGGCCTGCCGAGTCTGCGAATCATTAAAAACAATTCTAGTTCATTCGTTGAAAAGAATATAGCCATAATTCGTTCACTTTTTCATTAAAGGGTTAGGGTACTGGGAAAATGACGAACTCTCGTTTGTCGCTTGATGCAACTCGAATTGGTGAGGAAGATCCAACGTATGGTGCACCAATCGCAGATTGAAGGTAAACTTATGATTGCAGCAATAGAACTGCTAGTAAAACTTTCAGCGCGTTTTTAACGAATCTATGTTTTTCAAAACAGCGTACACGATTTCTCTACTTCTAATGAACGGATTGACTTGAAATTTGGTAACCTTATTCGGTATTACAGTAGTTTAGTCTTGACCGACGTTTTTATTCTTAACCTTTTTTTATTAGTTATTACCAATAATAATGTAATTTTTCCTCGAAAATCAAAAAAAAGTCTTTCTTGATGATTTAAGCACGATAACGAAAAAAGCTCGGTCGAGTGTTGGCCAATATTATCTAAATTTTTTTTTCAACTCGTTTTCTTGTTTCAGATCAACCGGACGGCGAAAATCAAGTACACCATTGTTTATAACTTCTTTAATTATTATTTTTTATGAAATTTGGTACCGACTCTGTTGATGTGCATACAAATAAATGTCCAACTGATTGTTCAATCATCTTACTTATTTCGTTACATTTTCTTTTTAAATAACCCTAATCTTTGGGTTGTCACAAGAGCCTAGCCCCATAAGCAAAAACGCTCTCCATTTGTACTTCTTCTATCGTTAAATATTCTACCTCATCATGAACCCTCACAAGTGTAAAATCATTTCTTTTTTCACCAAACATAACAAGTCGTCTTATTTATTCCGCAGTAAAGACAACATTCAACCCATTGCAAATACTGCTGTTCACATTCATAAAATATACGATAATAAATTAATTTTCGAAGAAAAAAGGTCTTTATTTTCACCTAATTGCGAGATTTTTAATTTAACAGATAATACGATTGGTCAGTTCAATCATTGATATGCGATACCTTTTCTTCACGATTTTGAGATTGTCCTCCAATTTGTCGTATGGAAGGTACGTCGATTGATCGAATTTCGACATAGCGACCTTCGCTGCCGCGAAGCTTAGCGGACTCACGCTGAAGCATCTTTGTTGAATATCACTGGCGAAACCGGTGAGTTTCTGTAATAAAATCACGCCGTTGCACGACGTTAAAATATATTGTCGTCGATAAAGGATGAAATCAATTTCTACAGAGACGTTCGGATCCCTTTGCAGCAATCTTTCAATCATTCTCACGTCTTATCAGATACGACAAAGATGACAATAGTACGGATCCCAGTACGGCGACGAGCTTACTGAAATTAGCTCATATTTCATACATTTTGTGCTAAAGGCCTTAGGCCACAGTAACGGGTACGAAATCATGTCCGTATTTAACAATTTTTTTTCGTATGACAAAGTGATTTACTCATAAAATTAATTACACATCTATTTAGTATGAATATCAAGCTGTTAGAATGTATATATTTTTTTTCGATGTACAAAATGGCCGACTGCTTGTAACTTTTCGAAATAGCTTTTTCCAATTGGCGTGACAAATAACTTCAACAATTTTCACTCGATTTACTTCAAATTTAAAAGTTATGTTCCTAATTGCATTTCGCAGAGAAGTTCGTACGCAATTTCTGATTAATCAAAAACGTTTCATTTTTCGAGCAGTTTATGAGCAGTTATAACGAAAATTTTCACTGAAAATTTATTTCTTAAGGGACAACACCACTATGACGGCTTCAAAAAATCGATTTTTTGAAAACCATCTAAAAAAATCTAAAATACATCTAAGATTAAGATGGCGTTGGACCTAGGTCGAAGAAATAATTATTTTCGGAGATATTAAATATTTTGTGGAGCGGTGCAGCGCTCGGTGACGCTCGGGGTCCCGCGCAGCTGCGCGCCTCAGGGTCGGCAGGTATACCGGGCCTTTCCCAGGTCCTGCGGGTCTTTCCCAGGTATTCTTTTGTCTCCCTTCACAAAAACCGGCTATTGTTATAAATGTAGTTTCGAAAAAAAGCCATAGGTGGCGATAATTGAAAAATTTTCAAGGCAGGTATAGGGATAGCGTCATAGCGTCAGTTTGCGAATAGAAGCGACGCTACTCGTGTCTAAACGCTCCGAATCGTTTTGTTTATAAATATCGAACGCTCAGATATATTCTTTGCACATCGAAATGGATAATCCGAAAGTGTACGCGGGGGAAAAGGGAACAAAACGGAGCTATGTGACGACAAGCTTTGTAAATCGAAATATTGCAAAGTTTGCGAGCATTGGGAAAAAAAGAAAGCACCGCGGAGTACTGGGAATGGAAAAGTACCCACGACGATGAGTGCCAGGCGAACCATAGCGGCTCCTCCGGAAAAATGGAAGTCGACTCAGCTGTCGAAATGTTTCAACGGTCTGAAGAGCTCTATGGCATAAAATATAAATATTATATTGGTGACGGCGATTCTAAAACGTTTCTGGGCATATCGAATAGCGATCCATATGACGGTTTCGAGATAAAAAAAAAGAGTGCATCGATCATGTCCAAAAACGTATGGGGACGCGCCTTCGCGAAATCGTGAAAAAACAAAAAGGATTGTCTGACAGAGGAAAGCTCACCGGAAAATTGATTGACGAGTTGAGCACATATTACGGCTTGGCTATTCGGAGGAACAGCGATGATGTTGAAAAAATGAGGAAGGTAATTTGGGCAACTATCAAATATAAAATATCCACAGATAGTGAGCCACAACATGACGATTGCCCAGAGGGAGCCGAGTCGTGGTGTTCGTGGCAGCGAGCGGTCGCAAGCGGTAATATTTCTGAATATCGCCATAAGCCGCCTCATCCTGAGGAAGTATTGGAGGCAATTACGCCAGTCTTCGAAAATTTGAGCAGAGACGATTTGCTGCAGCGTTGTTTGGGCGGCTTCACGCAAAACAACAACGAAAGCTACAACAAATCAGTTTGGGCAATAGCCCCCAAGTGTCAGTCCGGGAGCAAAAAAATCGTCGATATTGCAGCTGATATCGTGGTATTATTATTCAATGATGGCCTGAGAAGCCTCATGAAAGTTTTGGAGACGTTGGGGATAACTATCGGCCCAAATTGTTTCAATTTTTGCGTTGAAACCGACGCAGCGCGGATCGAGATGGCGGAGCGCTCGCTCACAGACGCTGCAAAAGAGGCAAGAAGAGCCTCTACAAGTTCAAGAAAAGATGCTAGGGACAATGATTTGCTTCTTGAAGGCCAGCTATATGGTGCCGGCATCGCTGATTAAAGGTAAACATTTTTTTTTCAATTTATCGCATAAATTAACAAACCTAAAACTTTGAACGCGTTTTTCTCAAAACCACTTTTTTGAGTGCGGCACGCAGCAGAACTCGAGCAATTTTTATCCGATCGACTTCAAATTTGGACTGCATCAATAAAACTAGATCATCTGAAGAAGTACATAGGATTTTTTCGATATCTCAATAATAAAAAAAGTTATAGCCAATTTTCGACGAGAAATTTTGCTCGAAAATCGTCCTTTAATTTCAAAAGCGTGCCTATTTTTTAAAAATCAATATTTTTTCAAATCCCTGTGTACTTCTCTTCAAAATATCATATTATTAACGAAAACACTCGGTATTTTTTTTCAGATCGACTTTGAAGAGAGTTCTACTGCTTGCCGCGAACCACTGCAGAGGCAACAGTACCTGACGCGGGAGCTTCCCCAGCGTCACCATGGGGCGTGAAAAATTTGAAATTTTTTTTTTATGTATCTTCAATAAACAACGAACAAAACAACAAAATTTTCGAATATCTCTTTTTTTCCCCCAAAAAAATTCTTGAAAAATGGCAAAAAACAGAGGGTCACAGTGGTGTTCTGCCTTAAGTATAAATACCTACAACTTTTGAATAAAACAATATTTTTTAAATTCCGTACGTCCTTCTCTAGGTATTCTAATGTTGATTGACGAGAATTTTTGTTTTTTGTTCTAGGTAAAAAATTGTGGATGCTAAATGTCACACCGCGGAGCGCCGCAAAAAAAGATAACAAAACAAAATATTAGTAGTCGGCCATGTTGTACATCGAAAAAAAAAATATACATATATTTTCTAACAACTCGATATTCATACTAAATAGATGTATAATTAATTTTATGAGCAAATCACTTTTTCATACGAAAAAAAAATTGTTAAATTCGCACATGATTTTATACCCGTTACTGTGGCATAAGGCCTTAAACAAACGCGTACATTTTAATACGAAGTAATTCGTAAGGTTTATCGTATTGAGAATAATACGCGTGTAGCATGTACGTCTCTAGTATGTCTACGCTATTATCGTGCGTCTCTTTCGAAGGTTCGAATGACTGTAGTTGCGATATCAAATACAGAGAGTTTACGCAACCTTCTGACACTGCGAGGTATATTAATAGAACACGCGTCTGTACGAGGGTGGAGGAAAAAATTGGCAAAACCAAAGTTCAAATATTCGCGCTCAATAGCGACATCTCGTGGAGCCATCCGGTGCATGCATTTGAAGATGGCCACCGCCTACATCGATCGGCCGCCTGACTTCTCGAAGCATACATCACCGTCTCACTGTACAAATGCCGCTAATCGTACAAACGATACAACGTTGTAAAAAAAATTAAGCATTTCGACGGAGGATTTGAGAAACATCTGGTAAGATTCCAAAGTTTAGTCATTGTTGCAGGCTGAGATAAAAATGTAGCCATCCGAACACTGCAAGCATTTGAAATGCATTCAACATACGTATTCTCTCGCTCCGTTATATAACCTACCAAAATTTGATCTCACTTCTCATGCCAAAATCTATTTCAATGTTAATAAAATAAGATGCGAAACACTTTTCAATGCGCTATATGTCGTCTCTGCATATCAGTTCGTAGAGACGTTATGCAGTTTCGCAAGATTAGCATTACTGCAATTCTCGATTGTTCGGCTCAATGCAATAATACGTGTTGAGAGATTCATCTCAGCAGATTGAAAAAGATTTCACGTGTACGAGACCTGCTAAAATTCATTTGAAAAATCTATGATGAATGATTTAATAAGTTGAATAACTTGATTCGCGACAGATGTATGCTCAAGAGGTAAATTTTGGAGTACAGCTTGTTATCGAGAGAAAGAGTGATAGGGAAAAGAGATCACGATTATTGAAATTCATTGTGTTCACTTATGAACTAACGTGACCTCTGAGATCGAGGTCAATGCGATCTGGGTTGGCAGGTGAAATGAATCTCGTACTTCTTCAACGAGCACGGTCGAGCACGGGATAAAAGAAAATAGAGCCAAAAAGATAGGAGTCATATGATTTTGAACGATAAGGAGCCATTATTTTCACGCGTTATCATACCGCTCCGATACGATGCGGAAAGATTTTATGCGCAGAATATGGATCGAATAACATACATTGGCATGGCTAATTTTTTCTTCCCTTTATTTTTGTTTATTTAACACGATTTTGAGAAGCCTACCTGAGCCCGTAAAATTCGAATGCAGTACGACATTGTTGTGATATTGATGATCTCCGATAACGTCGTAAAACGATTGTGCGTAGAAAAAGTGTGTATATATAGATTTTTTCTCTCCGGCGTGGCAGTCCTTCTCAAACCGGCCACAAGAGAACTGAGCCCAACTCGCAACGCTCATTCGATATAGCTATGTGACGAAATCGTCTCCCTCCTGTGCCAATGTTAAACGGTCACGCATGCGTTTCGCGTTGCGATTGGATAGGAATAGAATGGAATTCCATCGTCGCGGCCTCGGTGATTCTGCGACAATTGGAACTCGAGGCTTGACAATGATCGATCGACGCTAAAGCACCGACAGAAGGTAAGTTACCGACTGATTGTGAAGGCCGCAGATGAATTATCGACTGTTGGTACGAGCAGGAAGTGGTTGGTACGAGCAGCTGTTGGTACGAGCAGGAAGTGGTTATCATTTTTGTCGAGGTCGGACATTTCGATCATCTTACGCCGCAGGCTTTTACGTAAACTACTTGGGAGGATAGTTCCAATGATTGCTGATCAAGTTCTATTGCTGGGATTTAATAACCTGTATCAATAGTCAAAGGAGATTTAATAATTCGTCTCAAAGCTCAAAGAGTATACTCTTCTGAGTATAGGGGTGAGCGGCTTGGTGAAAAAAGTGGCTTCGTTCACGATCATCTCATTTTTTAAATAAAATTCACATAATAGTCGATACGCACGTAACATACATCAAATATGAAGCTTTAATAACATGTTCATGTTAACATTAATATCAAACTTTTGCACTACCTGGAAAAATAATCAACTCATTTTTCATCTTTCTTTAACGGGGTCATCCCATGCGACAACTATTTTTTCCCTTTTGTGGGCATTTTTTTATGAACACTTAAAACACACTATTTTTTTATTTTACCACACATTTATTAACATTTTTACAGTCCCTCAGAATTGTATCAAAGAAAAATAACGAATTGAATCGGCTTTACACCATTCGGAAGGCACTCGTAAAAAAAAGTTGGCTGACGGCTGCCATGATTCCGGAGGTTTTTCTCATCTAAAAATAAAAAAATTAAACTATATTTTAATTTGTAGACCTGAGGCGATGGCAGGAACTAGTGTCAAGTAAGAATATCGAAAATTGAATTTTTGGTGCGATTTAAAAAGTTAAGTTCCATGTTCCGTTATTTTTTTCCGATGTTTTCAGCTTCAAAAAACTGGTGGATATCAGAAATATTTTAGATCAGGTAAGATCGATAAATGTCGTGACTATACAATAAAAATTTGAGCGAAATAGCGAAATAGCGTTCAATAGTTTTAGAGATATCATGGAAGCCAATTTAAAACAAAAAAGTTTTGAGAAAAACGCGTTTAAATGTTTTAGTACGATTTACACAAAGAACATGTTGGTTCACTATTCATCTGCTATGCCGGGTTTATATAACACGCACACATTTCATGAGATTTGTAAAAAAAAACATTCTTTTGGACCTGTCACATGGGATGACCGCCTTTATCCAGTTACTAGTCTTCAAACCTTACTTTCAGCAGGTACTCAATTAAATAAGTCTTATTTAATACGACACTTTTTTAGTTGAATTTTTTTGACAATGTCATTCTCTATGTTCAGCACCCCCATGGAAATTTATGTATGTAAAATATATGCAGAAAATATATGCTACGTATATATATATCGTTCGCATATATAGTGACGAAAAATAGAATAATACGTATATATTCTGTATATATGCACCAAATATATGACGCATATATGACCCATATATTTTAGATATATTTTTCTGACCAAAAAAATATATGCTACGTATAAACACTATATACGATGCATATATGAGGCATATACGACGCATATATTTTCGATATATTTTCAATCTATTTTTTTGTCAGAAAAATGTATAAAAAATGTACGCGTCATATATGACGCATACATTTTTGATACATATTCCTGACAAGAAATATATGCTGTGAACAAACACTATTACAGTTAAACTTAATAAAACTTAATTTACAGTTAAAGTACACTATTACATATAAACAATATATACACCCACATGAAAATAAAATATATAAAAAATATATCGAAAAATATATAAAACATGTATTAAATATAATTGGTTCGAAAAATTGGATATGCCAATTATATTTTTGGGCAAGAGTAAAACCTATACGATATATAAATATAAATCCATTTAAGATACATCTTAAATATATCAAACATACAAACTGAATGTATGTTTTATATATTTTAAATATGGTTGGTTAAGCAACTTGAGTAACAGATGACGTTGCAAATCAAAAACATCTTCAAGTCGGTATCTCGCGAAGACCTAGACGCACTAGCCGGAATAAATGATCGGGCAAAAAAATTGAAGGTTATGTAATCTCGTAATTCTATTCGATTATCGCTCTCTATGCGAACGCAATTAAGTAATTGATCCGATAATGTTAGTTACTCTTGTAAATCCACATATTTCTCAATAAACTAACTGTGTGTATTGTACGATATGCAGACGATACGAAAGTTAGATTAACAAGTAGAACTAGCTCAGTGGGGAAGGTCCCAGCTCATCACTCAGAGGTCCCGGGTTCGAAACCACCCTGGTTACGAGAAAACTTTTTCCCAAAAATAAACCGCTTCTTCCGCCCAAAACAGCCACTGCAAATTAAAGAACTACATATAAAAGCGAACGAGCCCGACATAATAAATAGCAGTGGAATCAATATAACAGAAGCACACCTAGCAAACGACACATACACAGTCACCAACACACATGATAAATTAAATCTAATAGGAACGGTGTACGAGAAAATAAACTCCCCCCGGCACACAAATGATGGCACCCCGACAAAAATAGAGGTAAACAACTCAATAAAATCTCTAAAAACTGAATTACTAGAATACAAAACAAACCGCACAACTATAACCCAATTTAATGCCGCAAACCCCGCCTTCCTTCCCGATAACAGACAAGAAAACTTACCGAGATACTTCCAAAATCCGCACTCACTACAGAAAATATTTAAAAACCTCCCGAACAAAACCTCAACAGGCACAGATCAGATTCCCTCGATAGTACTCCGAAACCTCCCCCCATACATAATCAAAGACTACACAATAATACTCAATAACGCACTAAACTACAGCTACTTCCCGCCTGCGTGGAAAACTGCTAAAATTATACCAATAGCTAAAAAAGGGAAAAACCTCCATGACCCGGCCAACTATAGACCCATATCGCTAACGCCTAATATCAGCAAAGTTTACGAGATTATTATAAACAACACCATAACACGCCACACAGACGAAAAAAAAATAATCCCCGACCAGCAATTTGCCTTCCGACATAAACATTCAACAACGCACGCCATAAATAAACTAACCAGTGATATAAACACACAACTCGACGCAAACCACATGGTCGGAGCTTGCCTCATAGATATCGAAAAAGCATTCGATTCCGTCTGGCTAGATGGTCTAATCCACCAACTCAAAAACGCAAACTTCCCCAAGCCATTAATCTATATAATCTGGGATATGATCACCAACCGAAACTTCATTACCACAGACGGCAAAAATCTTTCGACGAAAACTTTTAAAATTACAGAAGGACTAGCACAAGGAACTGTAAATTCACCCATCCTCTTTAACATATTCACCCATAGAATCTTACACCTACACAATACACCCCACACCGACACACACTCACTAGCCTTTGCCGATGACCTCATCATATACGTAGAAGACAGCGACCCCGACTACATACGAAACAGACTAGAACAAGCAGCGACAGAAATAAACAAGTACTACCTCCTCTGGAACCTCCGAATTAACCCAACGAAATGCGAAACCATTATATTCCACAAACCACTTAGATTCCTAGGCAGCAAAAAAAGAGAAAACATAAAAAACTTCAGCATCAAGATAAGCGACACAGACATCCCACACAAAACAACAGTCAAATATCTAGGAGTGCAACTTGACTACCTAATCCGACTAAACGAGCACATCTACCACCAACTCAGCAAAGCCAACAAAGCCTGGAAAGCGAACTGCCGACTATTTTTCTCCAAAAAGCTAGAACACAAAGCTAAAGTAATCTGCTACCTCCTCCTGATTAGACCATTAATTACATACGCTACCCCCATATGGTGGAACACCTCTGCAAGCATCATGGAGAAGCTCAGAAAATTCGAAAGAAGGTGTCTCCGAGCCGCACTTCACGTCTACCGATACACTGACAATCCATCCCACATGGTTAGTAACAAAACGCTCTATCAAATGGCAGAAACACCACGAATCGACAACTTTATCATAAAACTCACAAGAGATTATTATAATAAACTCCCAGACAGCAACAACACCATAATCAAGGCCTTAGCAGAACCACCCAATATAAATAGAACACAACAAGCCATCTCAGGACACATTACACCGCAGTCCTTCACACACTTCGACAAAAAAGGAATTATACAAGATAGCAACAACGTACCAATCATATACCATATACGCAGAAATCAAGCAAACAAATCACTACCCACCAGCTACGAGGAAATAGACACAAATAACACTACCTACTCCAAAACGATACCAGACAGAGACACGAACGACTTCACCCGAATAACGACCAACTACTGGTGGCTCGCTAACGACGACATACACCTAGACGAAATACGAAGACGGAAACGACAGAAACGGTCACAACAACAACTACAGCAACAGCGCAACGCCACCGTGCTCGCAAACCGCCGATAACAGATAGATAACTCAACCACACCCTTGTAAATAGATACACATGTAAATATTTCAATTAGATATAAGTAACAAAAAGCAAATATCGACTACAGGTTTTTATTAACATTCACTAAAAGCGCATTAACATTTTTTTTCCTGTATCTTAACTAAATTCAAAAAAACTAACACGTCGGCACACAAATCTCGCCAAAATATAAATAAATAAACACTAATTGATAACAATAAGGAAAACAATACAACACGACCACATGCGAGACGTCCGCAAGCAACGGGCCGAACATGTGCTAGATGTAAACCATAGTATAAGACTGGTTTTTTTTGTTTAGATTGTTTTAACCACCAATGTATAGATACCCGAAGAACACATGGAATAAAAACAACACTTACTTAAAAAAAAAAAAAAAGGTTCGAAACCACCCTACGGCGCGTAAGCGTCTGATATAATTTTAATTTGAACCATTAATATATTTGAACCGCAAACACCATAATCGTAATTAAGGACAAGAAAAAAATATCGTAAAAGGGTGCAATGATGTAAATAACGTCATAACAAAATTTTTAAGAATATTTCAAGTATAGTTTAAATATATTTCAAGTATATCTTAAATACACGTTGAATATATTTCAATAATATTTTAAATGTAGTATGAACACATTTCAAGTATATTTTTAACGGAGTATGAACATATATCGTGTATATTTTAGATGTACTTTAAATACATTTAAAGTATATTTCAATTATAAGTCGAATACAGTTAAAATACATTTGTAGTATATTTTGAGGGTATTTTGAGTACATTGTAAGTATATTTTCAATATCGTTTGTGGCATATATGTATATATGTGGTATGCATGCAGTCTGTATGCAACATATATGCTAAATATATGTGGTATATATGCAGGGTAAATGCTACATATATCATTGATATATGGTACAGTGATATACAGTAATACCACGCATATACATGTCATATATAAAAACGTTACGAAAATTAGAATTTGGCACATATATGCAACATATATTTTCAATATATGGCATACATTTTACATATATTACAATTATTAATAAAATAAATTTGCCGTATATTTTTGCGTATATAAATTTCCATGGGGGCAGTAACATATGAGAGAAGCATTCCTGAAGCATCGTGGTTTCGAGCCACGCTCTTAATCGCCTAATGGCAGAAAAACTCCTCTCACAACCGGCGGTGAGCACTGGCAGTACGATGACTCCTTGGAAAAGTTTATATACTTAAGTGAGGGCAGTACTCCTTTTTAATATGCTTTCTAAAATGTCCAGCATTTATTTCATCATTTTAAAATGAAAGTATGTTTTTCATAACCATCGCTTCAGCTTCTAAGGCTGACGTATCAATTATGAAGATCTTTTAATAATCATTGAATAAATCTTCTCCGTTCTTCATATCCAATTTAAAAATATGTTAAGGGGCCTTGTTAAGGTCCACTTTGAAAATTTCAAAAAATCGAAAGCAAGCAAGACTTGAAGAAATCGGGGATGATGAACAATCCGAAGGGCTTTTGTATGGTGCAGGAATTGCCGATTGAGTTTAGGTAAAAGTTTTTCATAGTATAAACTTCAAACGCGTTTTTCTCGAAACAACGTCTTTAAAATCTGGCTCCATCGTATCTCTAAAACCAATAAACCGATTCTCTTGAAATTTGAACCACATATTGTAAACATGATTGGCAACAAGATGACCCTGGATGGTTTTAAAATTTCGATTTTTACTCTTTTTTGCAAAAAACTGCTAAAAAACGAGTTTTTAAAATACTTTTTTCGTTTTTCATCTGCCATTTTTGTATTTTTTTATAAACTTTATATCCGAGGGTCATTTTGTGGCTGGTGTCATACTGAATCTAATGGACTTCGATTTTCTTTGTTTCAAATAAGCCGTTGCCGAGTTGTGATGGAGCTACCTGGCCCACATATTTTTGAGGCATTACGGTAAACTATAGTTTTTGTACTTAAAAATGAATAAAAATGAATTAAAAAATTATTTTTTATGTATTTCAAGACTTTATTTGTCAAGCCCAATAACTTTTATGTTCATATGTTTTATAAAATCCTCAAAAAAAATCGCGAAAATAGCCTTTTTTCGAGGCTCCAAAGTGGACTGGCCCCTTAACTGCATGAGCTAACGGTAGATTCTGAAATAGGCGTTTTAGATTTACAATGACATTATGTATTACTTGATAGTAAATGTTGATCTTCTAGTATTCTCCTGATTGTGTATCGGCCGGCAAATCTAACGTATTGCTTTTGCCCACCGTTCACTTAATATTGAAATTTGAATATATATTTAATTCACGCAATGAAATAGGTACTTTTTATACAAACTACGAAATTACGACGGAGGAAATACTTACAATTAGTTAAAGATTTATCGAATTACTCCTTTATGCATGTTTAACTGAAACTCAAATAAGATGAATCAATTATTTGAATTCAATTATTTTGGATCGATTATTTCTGCGTGGGCACCAGCACTTCTAGGGGTGCACCTCTACCCCTACCCCGTCCGAAATACGCCAATGGGAATGTTCTATTTTCTCGTAGTTTTTTCCATTTTTCAGAAATTATTTTTCATGGCAAAATAATAACGCTGCAATTAGAAACCATAACATTATATTGTAGTATTCTTACATTAGACAAAAAATGGTCAAACGTTTTTTCGAGTTTTACCATACGATTTTTTTCGATTGTCTTCAAAAACTGCATGCTCCCTGGCACATGCGATTGCATTCAGCAGAATAATTTGTGAAAAACATACAAAAGGAATCCAATTTGCATATGAACCGCTAGCATGAATGCTGAAAAACGAGTTTGGAGAGAAATTAAAAAATGGTGAACTTTAGAAAATTAGGATCGATAAAACGACATTGTTTGTCACTCTTTGTGATTTAAAAAATGGGAAAATATTGATTAATTGATACCGCCGTTCCATTCGAGAGCCACAGCTATATAGAATAATATTAGTTGTACACATAAGGTCTTGGCTTTTCCTGAAAATAATGATTTATTTACTTAAAATCAAGGTACCTTTTAATCGGGAAAGACATCTCCGTTTGGTTCCACACATTTCCCCCACCTGTAAGGCAGATTGCGAAATCCTTGGTGGTGGTGGTGGTTTTGAATCGATAAGGTCGGCTACGGAATTTTTTACTTCATTGAATACGGCGGGTGTGGCAAAATTTCCCAGCCCAACGAATCCAAAACGTCTCTGGTCCTCTTCGCTGTGTGTGCTCTGACATTGTCATGCAGCAATATAACCGGCCTAGGTCCTTTGCCTGCGTAAGGCCGCTTGCGCTCAATTTCATCACTCAAACGCTGCAGTTGATGTTTATAGCACCCAGCCGTGATGGTATCACCATGTTTGAGTAACTTCATGTAGAACACCCTTGAAATCCCACCATACCCAAAGAAGGAGTTTCTTACGGTGAATGTTGGGTTCAGCGGCCGGTCTGGATGGTTAATCCCCGTTAACCAACGATTTACGTTTTTTGGATTGTCACACAACACCCGCTCTCATCGCCAGTCAGTATATAGCAAATAGTGTTTCCTTTTCAAGCGAAACAACAAAGACAAAGCTGTGTCGCATAGTCTCGCTTTGTGGCTTCCCAAAAGCACGTGCGGAACCTAGCGACCCTACTTTTAAACCTTGCCGAGCTTTTTTAAACGACGGGAAAGGTCCTTTGGGTAACTGATAATGTAGTAGCGTGCTCGAATGCATGGAGACTAGATACAGGAGCCTAAACTCGGCATTTTTAGTGATGCCCGAAATTGAAGGCAACAGGGTTGGCGCTACGATCGCGCGAAGGGGTGCGGTGCTAGCTTCACTCGACAACAGATCGAACATTAATTTGACGTTACATTGAATTTTGTTTTCGTAATTTTCATATGGAAAATACTCTAATGATAATATAATAATACTTGTACATGACAATGTTTGTGTGTGCGTGTGTGTGTAGTTTTCAATTAAGTTTCAAATATATAAGTTGTAGAAAACAACCCTATCTGATTTTTTTATCCTAGAGCCTTTGAAAGTTGGTAGAAAAATTAGATTTGCAAAAATATTTACGGACTCAATTTTTTATTTCAAAACTTTTCGGCTTATGTGTGAAAGTAGTATTTTAATACGTTAGGCCCACTATTATACTCCGTAAAGAAAAAAAACGGGAGTACGCTTAATAATTTAATTTTATTTACGAACTGTAGTATAAAATTAGTATCTTACAAAAAAAAATCACAAAAAACCAAACCAATCACTAAAAATCGCATAACATACATGAGGGGTTCAATCGATACGTATTGAGGCCCCCACCCTTATGCGTCGTTTGCTCCAGCCCTCGCGTTACACTCTGTATATTGCTGGGCTCGTCCATCCCCGTGCAGAAATTTTGGCAGGGAGACAGCTGGATTCTGACTTGTATCCCGGGCTCCCAGTCGGGATCTAGTCCGATATCGGATCAGATTCGAAGACTAAATGTAAGATCCGTAAACTGGATTCCATTAGGGATCCAGAACCGGATCCTTTAATGACTCTAAATAGATTCCCCATGGAATCATTGAGGAATCTGGGAAGGATCACGGGTGAATACAGGCTGAAATACAATGTCAAAAATGGAATTATGACATGTTAAATTTATTATAAAAATAAATAACATTTATAAAGTTTTGGTGCATTAAATTATCAATAAAAAAAAATTTGTCCAAAGATTCAAATGTCAGATCGCGCTCATCGCGAGATTTTGATGTGAATTAAAGAAAATTCACATCAAAATCTGTGAATGCAAATGTATTGACAAGAAATTATAAATACAAAAAAATTCACAAAATTAATTGTGAATTTTTTCGTATTTAAGACAAATTAAAATCAAATTCAAAATGATTAGATTAAAATTTGCGCCAAAAGTGAGTTCGTACGTATTTTGAGAGAAAACATTGCCTCGAGGCAAAGAAATTTTTGCACATAACTTTTTGTGCGAACATTTCTTTGCCTCAACACAATGTTTTCTCTCAAAATACGTTTACACTTGTGGTGTAAATTTTAATATAACTGTCGTGAATTCGATTTTTATTTTCTTCAACTTGAGGAAATTCTCAACTCATTTTGTGATTTTTTTCATATTTATAATGTAATATTTGAAACTCACAACTTTTTTTGCAAAAATTTCTTTGCCTCGACGAAATGTTTTCTCTCGAAATACGTAAGAACTCACGGTTGGTGTAAATTTTAATCTAATCATTGTGAATTTGATTTTAATTTGTCTTAAATACATGTTTATACCCACTGACATGTCGGTGGGTATAAACAGAGACTTATTCCCCAAAACCGGTATCCCGGTTAGAATCCAACTTGCATCAGTATCGGAATATGTATGACGACGATGGCATAATTTTGAAAATTTTAGCATCACGTGTATTTTCGGTATTACTATATAATTCCTATCTATAGATAGGAATTTTATAGATAGGAATCTATAGATAGAAATTCCTATCTATAGATAGGAATTCCATAGTAATACAGAAAATACACGTGACGCCAAAATTTTCAAAATCATGCCATCGTCGTCGTACATATGCCGATACTGATGCAAGTTGGATTCTAACCGGGATTCGGTTTTGGGGAATCCATGACAAATCCTGATCGGGATTTGATCGGACATAGGGTATCCCGGTCAAAATTTCTGCACGGGTCTCACTACTATGCTATACCATAGTAGTGAGAAGGCTCCATACTCTATGCTAGCATACTAATTAATGAGATATCAAAGATGGTGAGGTAAACTCGAAAGGTAAAGAACTTTAAAAACTTGTAGGAACATGTGAAGGAATATTGGCAATTATAATAAATGAAGATTGAACTTTTAAAAATTAACAATACTTATTTATTAAGAATATAATAACCATCAAGTTATTGACCGCTCTCAATTTTGCCACTTTTTGCAGTCTTTTCATTCGCTCTGGTAACGTGTGAAACTCGCATTCGGTCTGTGTCGAGTGAAGCTAGCACCGCAATCCTTCGCTCGATCGCAGCGCCATCCCTGTTGCCTTCATTTTTGGGCAGGCTTTTTTTTATCGTTTCCCTATTGAAGTTTAGGCTCCTGTATCTGATCTCCATGCTCCAATGCAAGGATCTTCGCTCAGTAACTGCTTTCGTCCAACAACTGCCTCATCTTCAAATGTTTTTGTCGTCCTGCTCCATGGAGCCTAGATACCAGAAGGTTCAGCGAGGCCTTTCAACTCGTCCCCAAAACGAGAACAAGAAATGATGGCGCTGGGGTGCTCTGCAACCTATATGTATATAGATATACGCTAAACATGGGTGTGATCTAAGACAGATCACAGATGATGTACCTAACCCTCATTAGTGTTAAGGGATAACACCACTCTAGGATTTTGGAAAGACGTTTTCTTTCCTAAAAATACTTTGGTGTCATAAAAACAATACGGAATTGGTCCTGTAGCAATTTTTTTTATTTAAAGGTTCAATTATCGCCTTGGCCGCAGCGCCTTGGAGCGCGCGCTGAGTTGCTCGTACAACTTTAAACGCGTTTTTCTCGAAACCACTTTTTTCGATCTCGGAAGACGAATTGCTCGACCACCTTTGCATGCATCGATTTCGAGGTTGAAATTTTGACAGCAGCTTCACAATTATATTCTTTATGGGAGTACGTATCCGTTTTTTGATTAAATGTAAACTTCTTTTTATAAACAATTTACTGTTTTTTTTGGCAAAAAAAATCGATTTATTTCCTTCAAAGTGCGCTATTTAAAAAAAAATTAAAAGCAAATTTCTAGGTAGTCTCATAGCTAATAATATACAATATCATTTTTTTGGTTTTTGTTTCAGGTCTTATATTTTACGATAAAACCGTTCTCCCGTGAAGCTATATGTAAAAAAAACACGTTTTTCTAGATGGACTATATTGCCGCCATTTTGAGTTTCAGTTTGAGATCTTTTCTCGCTTTTGCTTTTTTTCCGAACCGTCATGAGGAAATTATGAATCGGCGGATATTTCGCCGTTTGATGTCACGATCGGTCTGTCGTGAGGTTAGAAACTCATCCGATCACTTTCACCTCGTTGACCAATATATTACTATATATGTCGGTCGCGCTGCGCCCCAGCGCCATCACTTCGGGACATTTTCGGGGACGCTTTTTTCAGCGCCTTTGCATTGCCGCTGAACCTCCTGGTATCTAGGCTCCATGTCCTGCTCTCTCGCTATCCTCGAGTTCGAAATGTCCACTCTCGAACCTTTGAAGCCACCTCTTCATGATACTGATAGATACGGCATCTTCCCCCAATGGCTGACAAATCGTCTCCTTAGCCTCGGAAGAATTTTGTGTCAATTCGATCGCGAAAAGCATACGGTGCCCAATATGCGCGCTATACCAACCTATTTCGCTCACTGGGCTCACGATGTATATTTTTACGTTATATTAAGCTGTTGGTTCGAGAAAAATAGACTGGTAGGTTGGTATTATATGACACCAAGCCGGAACGGAATTTTTTTCGTTTAGATATGCATTACAACTGTTCTTATTCTCAGGCCGAAGAACTTATTTGTACACCTGATATGTTAAAATTTTGGGCCGATTGATCAAACCGTTTTTTTTTTGGAACTGTGTCTGCCAGTTTGAAAAAGTGATTATGAGAAAAATGCATTTAAGGCTCAGACCTGCTTATACTATCTGCGAAAGGGAAGTAGTCTCACGAGTCCATAAATTTGAAAATATACGGAATCCCGCGTTTACAAATTTAAGGTTATATTCTCAAAAATATACACTTTCGAATAAGAAAATTAAAAAAAACGTTTCTTTCAACCTGAGAAAGAATCGTTTCCCCCTTTTCTAGTTTCCCTTTGAACTTTTTTTTCGCTATAGCCAAGAGAGAAAGAGAGTGACGGAATTTGTAGCTAGATTTTACTAGCTACTTTTACTAGCTACAGATATTTCGCGATCTGAAAAGTATGAAAATTCGGAGCGCGAAGACCCCTCGTTTCATCGACGACATAATTTTCTCTTACAATCGTTCATTCTTGCCTTCGAAACGTCGTATCGTACAAATCTCTTTGAAGGATTGTGTCATTATTCGGTTCGCGAATTCCTTTCTCGTCAGAAAAAAAAATCATCTTGTATATCGAAATCATTGAGAGAAAGACAAAAACGGATCAGTACCACCATAAAAAAAACCGAGATTTGAGCTAATCGTGTTTGAGGCGAAGTAGATGTACCACGTGACAAATGCGTGCGAGAGAGATAGTTGAAATTTCCGAACAGATATTTCTCACAGATGAATAATATTTTTAGGGCGAAAGAGAATCGTCAAGCTCTGTGTCCGTGAATTCTACAGCGCTTGGTGCTTTGTTTTTTCTCAAAAACCTAAACATCCATGAGAAAACAGGGTTCGGAAGTTTTTGAGGTTCTGTTGACCTTGTACATGCCCTTAAGAGATCCTATCAGATCCTTTTAATACGATATATATATATATATATATATATATATATATATATATATATATATACACCACCGCTCAAAACTTTTGATACACCAGTCGATATTTCTTGCAGCACTAAAAGATACATAGCTTCGTTAGAAAAAAAAGATAACTAAATTTACCGAACAGCGTTTTGAAGGGAACAAATTCAGCTTTGTTTTACTTTTTTTTTAAATATTTTTAATGATTTATTTTCGACCTGGTACGCACTGTTTTGGTGACTGGTACGTGACTGTTTTTCGGCTTTTTTTCGACCACTGACAATTGAACGCATGAATCATGGAATTTTTTCTGTCATGTTTATCCATGATAAACTTGAACGGACTAGCAGGAACTCCATTTTTGTCTTTTAAAAAGTTTCGTACGATTGTTTTCGCAAAGTTATTTCATTTTTGGCTAAAAAAGACAAATTTTGGAAAATGCGACGTAACTCAAGAACTACAGGGCTTAAGACGAAATGCCAAAGATGTAAAAAGTTGCGTAAGTTTGTACTGAATTGTCGCAATTTTTTCAAAATTTTCCTCAAATTAAAAAAAAATATATCGCCTGAAACTCTAACAAGTAACTACATGGCCTAACTCGAAAAGTATGGCGTTTATAGCAAAATCGCAGAGGGAGAAATTTTTGGAATTTTTTATTATAAATTCATCAATTTATTAGGTGTACAAATAAGTTTTAGGACACTTCGATTTTGTATCATAACAGCTATTCTAAATTAATTCAAAGGTCCCGCTCACTTATCATAGATGGCGCTTGATATGTAGTATCGAAACGTAAAGGAGTCATAAACATAACCTATAAATTCTGTAAATTAAACATGCAGACCGATAAGCTATTTATTAGACACTGCATTCGCTATGAATTCCATCAAAGAAAAAGTGTTAGGAAAGCGTGTGAATCGATATGTTCTGTTCTTGGAGACAACATTGTATCTAAAAGTACATGTGAGTATTGGTATAAGCGATTCAAAGAAGGTGATTTCGACGTTAGTGACCGTGAACGCACGGGGCCTCCTGTAAAGGTGGACGATCAGGAACTGCAAGCGTTGCTGGATGAAAACTCTTGTCAGATGGAGAAACAACTTTCGGAACAGCTTGGAGTAACTCAACAAACTGTTTCTTATCGTTTAAAAGCAATGGGTAAGATTCGAAAAGGAACAAAGTGGGTACCACACTTTCTGACTCAAGAAAATAAAAACAGCCGTCTTAACATTTGTGTGAGTCTTTACAACAAGCAACATAGAAAGTCTTTCTTGTGGAAAATTGTGACCGGCAATGAAAAGTGGATTTATTTTGATAATCCGAAACGCAGATATCATTGGGTTGACCCCGGCGAGCCAACAACATCCACGCCAAAGCGCAATGTTCATTGTAACAAAGTCATGCTGTGCATATGGTGGGATATGAAAAGCGTACTGTATTATGAACTTCTCAAACCTGGTCAAACAGTTACTACCGATCGCTATTGTCATCAATTGATGCAAGTGAATCAAGAAATTGAGAAGAAAAGTCCATTTTCTGGTAAAGGAAAACGTCCAGTAAAACTGCTCCATGACAACGCGCGGCCTCATGTGGGTAAACCGGTCAAGGATACGTTACTAGCGCTTGGATGGGAAGCTGTACCACACCCGGCGTATTCACCAGACTTAGCCCCATCCGATTATCATTTATTCCGGAAAATGCAGAACGATTTGTCTGACGTGCGATTCAAAACATTTGAAGAAGTGGAAAAATGGGTCGCTAAATTTCTCACCTCGCAAGACGAAAGTTTCTTTGCGAAAGGCATCCGCGAGTTACCTGAGAGATGGCTGAAGGTCATTCAGTGCGATGGAGATTACTTCGATGAATAACTGTGTTTTACTTCTTTTTTAATATATCTTGAATTTTTTGAAAACTGTCCTAAAATTTATTTGTACACCTAATAAAAGCTGCTAGACAAACTGAAATCAAACATGGTAAAATTTTGTTTGCAAAAAATCTGAAGACATCTCAATGTATTCAAAATGAAACACTGCAACATTTTTCCCTCTTGATATTTTGTCTCTAACTCAATAGTTTTCGAGATTCGTCAAATAATTGTTCGGACGATTCTCCGAGGTTCGGCTAAAAATATGTCAGAAAAAAACTCTGAAAAAATTTAAGCGAATTCAAAATCAAAAATTAAAAAGGTTTCTCCCCTAGATATTTTGTTATGAACGCTATACTTCTCGAGTTAAGCCGTCGCCCTCATCAGATATTCGAGTAAAAATAGTAACAAAAAAAACCTGATCGGAAAATTTTGAAAAAATCCCACGCGATCCAGTATAATCTTACGCAACTTTTTACATCTTTGACATTTCCTCTAAAATCCTATAGTTCTTGAATTACGTTGCATTTTCCGAAATTTGTGTTTTTCAGCCAAAAATGAAATTACTTTGCGAAAAACATCGTTCGAAACTTAAAATAAAAACGAAAATGAAGCTCCTGCTACCCCATTCAAATTTTTCATGGATAAACATGTAAAAAAATCCATAAGTCCAATAAGCCCAATTCTCAATGGTCGAAAAAAAAAATACGAAAAGCAGTCATGCACAAAATGGCGTACCGGGCCGAAAAAAATCATAAAAAATATTTTTAAAAAGCAAAATAAAGCTGAATTTGTTCTCTTCAAAACGCCGTTAAGTCAATTTGGTTATCTTTTTTTTTGAAGAAACTATTTAACTTTTAGTGCGGTAAGAAATATCGACTGGTGTAACCAAGCTTTTGAGCGGCAGTGTATACTGCGAGAGAGAAAAGTCATGTCGAGCCCGCGCCATCCATTGGCCTGATACCTACCTTCTCGTTTCAACGATCATGGTTCGTCATTTTTCCCAACAATAAGAGATTAATTGTAAGACGTTAGTTTGCTACTTTTTTCGATCAATAACTAGTCAAGATCATTCATCTATATGATGATAAGGATCAAATCGAATTTTTATTGCTCAAAGGAGAGCCACAGTCCAACAATTGCTTAATATCTCTATAACTAATGGAATAAGCGTTTTAAATAGTACACTAGATAAATACGAATCATCTTAGACGTCTGGCGGATTGGATTCTTCAGAAAAATTCTGGACAGAATTTCTCTTCTTACTATGCAAGAATCCTTAAAGCCATATTCTAGTGAGGATGCCCATTTTCAAGGTGATTTTTTAAGGAATTCAATTTCAAGAAACAGTTAAATCTACAGCGTTAGTATTTCACATTTATATTTATACATGTTTGAAGTAAGATCTTACATTTTTTCAAAGTATTCCATTCGAAATTGTACATGATATTTGATGTTGCGCAGGTCATGTCACGACATTTTTTAACGTTGGGCGTTGTGATTCCGACCATCCTTTTCACCTGAAATAAAGAATTAAAAAAAATTTGATTCTTTACGAACGTAGCTATTGTTCGCCCCTCAATATTTTTGATTGTTTTATAATTATTATTTTGCCGGGCCGCGAGAAGTAAAAATTCGATTGTAAAAATCAGAAAGCTCCTTTTCAAATGCCACTATATTTGGTAAGTTGTTTCTAAAATTTTTATGATAAGGACGGCCCAATCCCAACGATAAAAAAAATTGCGACATGACCTGCGCTACATCTAATATCATGTACAATGTGGAATAAAATGCTTTGAAAAAATGGATGATGTTACTTCACACTCATCTTTAAATAACTGTGAAATACTAACACTATAGATTTAACCGTTTCTCTAAACATAATTCCCAAAAAATCACCTTGCAAATGGGTGTTCACACTAGACTACTGCCTTTATTTGTGAGCATTAAATTAATGTGATATAAAACTAGCGGCAACGACAGCTATGAAATATTTTTTATGTAATCCTACTTCTTACCACCCTCCTTATCTTTCATGAACGATCACAACATTGGTAATGAAAACGTCCTAAAATTTGCATCAACCTCGAGCCGTATTACATTATCACACGTACCTGCCGGTATTCTGGGCTCATTTCGACGAACGAAGGACGTTAATAGTCTGGACAGCAAGAACGACCTTGCGAAATTGACAACGTTGACCCAGTCTTCGAAGGATCAAGCGGAGATCGAGGGCGCGTCGCCACCCACTAACGATACAGCGGTTAATCGATGTTACATCGTTGGACGAAGGGGTTCCCATTTGGCAGCAGCAAACGAGATTTGTACACGAATCATGTGGAGGACGCAACTTATCCGATCTTGACTGAAAAAACTCGCTCAATTTATCGCTCCTATAGATAAGCACGCAACCTTTTGAACTAAGGGTTTTTAAAACCGGGTTTTCAGGATGTTTCCAACGGCTGCGGGTTTTCGAAATTTTGGAATATGTAGATGTGTCAAGCGTCGCGTTGTAGAGAACGATATCCCGAAAAGTGTACAACAAACACCGATTCGCTATCTCAGCTAGGAAAACGCACCTCGCTTAAGACGCTATTCTACTGTGACGGCTACAAAAATCAGCTATTTAAACATTTTTTTAATTGAAAACTGCTGCATGTACCGCTACCGACTTTTTTTCGCTTGAAGGTATACTCTGAAAGAATAGAAAACAATTTTTTTTGTTGCATATCAATTTATATATATTCAACAATTTATAATCGTGTAAAGGCATGAAAAAAGTATGTTGCTGGTATTCATGATTTGCGCTCTCCAGGTAATGGGAAACCAAAAATTCCAACGATTCTTAATCTGTATGAGTGTCGCTATCGCCCGAAAAAGGATTATTATTTTATGTTGCGAAATAAGAAAATGGCGTTGTTTTTGCCGAAGTGTTCGGAAAATACGTTTTTGTCGTCATAATTTGGGCGAAAGTCCAAGTTAAAATCAATATTTTCAAATAATCCTATTTCGGGCGATATCCATATATATGCTAAATACGCAGTCAAAATTTTAGCCCGATTGGTTAAGCCGTTTTTCCGAAATGACCAAGGCCAGGTGAAAAAGTCGTTTCGAGAACAACGCGTTTAAAGTTTACAATATTATACTATACAATACTAACCAGTAGAACGTCCTTTGACTCACACAGCCAAAAGAGAGACTACTACTATACAGTAAATGTATAGGCGGCTTAAGGGGTTACCCCCACTTGCGATTTTGAAAAAATCGATTTTTTATATTGCATTTTTTTGAAGTATAAGTATCTGAGAATATGTCCTAAAAATTTCAAGTCGATCCGAACAAAATTGACTGAGATATGAGCGGTGAAAGAGAAGAATCCGTTGTATAAACGACCGGAAATTGAAACTTTAAACGCGTGTTTTCTCAAAATGGCATTTCTGAAGTCGGTGACCAAGATTACTCGAACACTAATGAACCGATCTTCTTGAAATTTTGCAGGCTTATTTAGTACATAAAAATGTAGTCTTTAATCGTTCGATTTTTTTTTCGAAAAAAAAAAAAATGGCCGTGTTAAAGCCAAAAACGGCCGTTTTTTTCGTTAAAATCGAACCATTAACTTTGACTGTCCGCCATTTTGTGAAAAATGAATATTTTTTAAAATCCTTCGATTAAAGACTAGTTTATACTTATATTTGACTAAATCCATCCGCATTTTTTTTTCAGATGATCCACTTCGCCGCAATGTTGGTCACCGCAAACCGTGTATATAAAAACATTATTTCATTGACGGCCATTTGCCACTAAACAATGTAGTATTTTTCAATAAAAAAATTACTGAAAGTTCTTCAAGATGTGTTCTTTAAGATGGTATATTGATCGATTAAAAAAGTTTTGTAGTTTTCTTTTAAAAAATTCATGAAAAAGGCCTTTTTGCGCTACAAGTGGGGGTAACGCCTTAGAGCATTAGATCCTATAAGAACTAGCGTATAAAAGCAACTTTATGAACACGTGAGTGGGATATAAAAACACGCAAAGCGTTGTATAATTAGGAATGAAGAATACAATACAATACAGTAAATGTACAGAAGTATACGTTTATATGTGTATACTCAGGTATAAATTCAAAACAGCTGGCACAGACACGCAGCAGGTAGCCTTACCAGAGCGCGCGCATCGAACGCTTCTACTTTGAAGCGCTATACTGAATCCACAAAGTGAAAATCGACTTTACTAGCAATTTCAATTCTATGATGGAATAGAGGTGGAAAATGCAAAAAAAATCGATTTTTTCATCCCGTCACAATAGAATAGCGCCTCAAGGTAGTAATGTTGTCAAGAATTATGAAACTATCGTTTCGTTTAAATTTTATTTCATTATCCCACAGATCTTCCTAAATACGTCTGTGAAAACCGTTTAAGATATTCTTTTCACGAATCCGAATATTCAACAATTAACTGATTTTCGTCTATGATCAAGTAAAAATACATCCCAATATACTGGTAAAATATCAAGCCAAGTTACTGGATTTTTAACGAAAATTCCGAGTCTCATTTATACGACTCTGTACGCCGATAAGACGCCTTATTTCTATCTAATAAGTTATACACTAAATAACTCTAAATACTCTATATAAACTGCGGAACGCTTCGAAAAAAGTTCTAAAGATTCCGTAACGACAATAAAAACATCACCGAATGTTGAAAGAATATATGAATGATACAACTTAGAAAAATGTGACTGGCAAAAGAATTTTCGTAGCCGCTAGTTTTCCGAGAAAATGTACAAATCTCTAAATCTACTAAATTTGCGCGAAATTTTTTGTTCCACTTTATGGCTGGGTATAAGAAGTGATTGTGACTTATTTTATTAAGCGCCACTTTAATTTACCAATGATTCGGAAGGGCCCTGCTTATGCCCCTCACCAAATACGGCCCTCCGCGAAAAGAATGCCTTAATCATATCGCGAAACGCGGTCGAGATCGGATCGGACCAATGGGCCGATTGAGCTCAGATTTGGCATACACTTTTGTAAACTTTTAAAGTAGGTAGCAGAATTGGGACGAAAAAAAATCTTTAACTTGCAGCATGGTCAGAACAATAGAAAAAAATCATAATCAAAGTTCAACATGCCGCCATTTCATAATTTGTTTTGCTGAACCTGCTACCGAATATCACAACACTCGGACAGGTTAAGAATATGTTTGGTTTTTTGCACATTCATGCAACATTCATAATATCGATCAGTGATTGAGGGCCTTTTTCCCGCACCATTGTAAACAAACGTGCTATACTATTAGGACTTTAAATAAGTTCTTTCTGTTTTCCAACAGATGGCGTTACTAGAACTGCGTGTGTGGCGGCTGGTCGGCCGCTGCAGCGCTCGGCTGCGACGCCAGTCGACGGTAAAGCGATACCAGCGCCCAGACGGCCGAGAAAACAGTCTCTCGTGCCTCGCGCAATATACTGATCTCACTCTCATGTACATAAAGTCTAAGTTCTTCCAGGAGTCGTTTCGCGCCATTTTTACCTCGTAGCATGTGCTCCCGCGATACCGCGGTTCTCGATCTCTACTTGAAGCTATCTTAATAAGTTTTGTACCTGCAATAAATATAGCTATTGTTATCATTGCGACCTACCAATCATTCATTCCTTGGGGCTCGTATTCCCATAACTGGTGACCCCGACGTGATTTCCGCGGATTTCGCGTTCAGAGATCACGTGGCGCGCTGCGCCGGAACGCGCAAAGTACCGGTCTTTGTTTTTTTTTTTGTCTCGCTGTCTTGCACGTTAGTAGCTGTGCACCATGGCGACACACCCCGGTGCATAGCAAAACCGGTGACAATAATTTCGACAGTGAGCTAACAGCGACACAAAGTCTTTTCAACTTTCCGGCCTCAACGAGCACCGTCGACACGTCTACAAGTGCGGCGACACAGCTTTTTCCTCCACGTACCTCAGCGGTCGATGCCGTGCAAAAGTGCACACTTCCGACATTCTGGAAAACGAACCCAGAAATGTGGTTCCTCCAAGTAGAATCAGTGTTCCAATCCAACGGCGTACGTACCGACGCCAATACGTATCACCTCGCCGTCAGCGCTCTCACACCTGAGGCAATCATCGCAGTCAGCGACATAATCAAAGCGCCGCCGGCAACGAACAGGTACGAGTACTTGAAAACCCATCTAGTCAATCGCCTCTCCGAGTCGGCAGACCGACAACTTCACAAATGTCTGGCCGAACTCGAGCTCGGTGCAAAAAGCCCTACGGAGCTCCTTCGGGAGATGAGGTCTCTGGCCGGCGACAGAGCCACAGAGGATGTGTTGCGAGTGCGGTGGCTCGCACTTCTTCCACCTACGCTGCAAAGCCTCCTGAGGGTGTTTCAAGCCTCGTTATCGCTGGATGAGCTCGCTAAGGGTGCGGACACCTTCCTTGAGAACGGGTTTAGACATACCGTCATGGCTGCATCGTCACACTCTCGGCACAGTCATTCGCCGTCTCGAGTGTTTCCGCCGCCGCCGCCTGATCCTGTGATGCTGGAAATAAGAGAAATTCGAGAGCTGCTCTTGCAGCTTATCACACTCAACAAGAATGTTCGCAGCGCCATCAACAAGACTAGCCACAGGAGCCGAGGCCGCTCTTCCAGACCACGTTCAGCGACTCCCGTAGCCACGGCTACTGGCCTGTGTTTCTACCATCAGAAATACAGCGCCAATGCACGCCACTGCCAAGTGCCGTGCTCTCACCCGAATAGTACATTCCAGCAATCGGGAAACTAAACGTGCTATCCTCCGTACAGGCGGTAGAGGATGGCAACAACAACGTTGTATCCGCAGAGTGCCGCCCGCTCGTCTACGATCGACATCTCAATCTACAGTTCCTGATCAACTCGGCATCAGTTGTCTCGATTATGCCTCGACTTGGGTCCTTCCGCCATGCGAAGCCCACGGACTATAAGTTGTACGCGGCAAATGACACTGTCATCAACACCTACGGCCAACAGACTCTCAAACTCAACATTGGCTTGCGCCGCGAGATCCGATGGACGTTTGTCGTCGCCAACGTCACAACAGCAATCATCGGAGCCGATCTTCTTACCCATTACGGACTGCTAATTGACCTAAAGGGGCGCTGCCTCATCGATCGCGAGACGCTGCTTTCAGCCGGCTGCCAAATAGCTCAAGCAGCGGTCCACGCCGTTTCGACAGTCTCCTCAATGGACGTGACTTCTCCGGCGCTGCACCCTGCTTACAGGAAATTGGTCTGTAAGTACATTGCTATCACTAAGCCAGCGCCAATATCACTGCGAACAGACAACCCAGTCGCCCACCACATTATCACCACAGGTCCACCAGTCGCCGAACGCACACGTCGTCTCACGGGTGACAAATAGGCTGCGAAGGCTGATGTCGAAATGCTGCTCCATTACGGTGTCATCCGACCCTCAAGCAGCCAGTGGGCTAGCCCCATTCACATGGTGCCAAAGAAGCATGGTGGTTGGCGTTCGACTGGGGACTATAGAAAACAGAATCAACAAACTGCGCCGGATCGTTACCCAGTTTCTACATTGAGGACATCCTCCAGTGCTGTCACAGGCGTAATTGGTTCTCAACCATCAATCTGGTGCGGACATTCCCAAGACTGCGTGAGGACATTCCCAAGACTGCGGTCACGACGCGGTTTGGCCTATTCGAGTTCTGTGGAATGCCACCTGGTCTGCGCAACGCAACACAGACGTTTCAACGTCACATGGACACCATTCTACAAGACGTCGAATTCGCAGCGTGCTTTATCGACGATCTCATCATATTCTCGAACAACGAGGAAGAGCATCTACAGCATCTGGAGCAGATATTTCAGATCCTGTGAAACAACAATCTGGCAATCAATCCGAGCAAATGCCAATTCGGCATGAGCGAAGTGACCTATCTGGGCTATTCGCTCGACGCCAATGGATTCACTCCACCAGATGACAAGGTCCAAGCAATCCTCTCATTTCCGAAACCGGAAACGATATCGGACTTGCGCAGATTCCTCGGGATGATAAACTATTATCGGCGCTGCGTACCTCATGCCGCCGAGATTCAAGCTCCTCTCAACGAGTACATGAAGAACGCGAAGAAACGCGACAAAACCAAGGTCCCTTGGACTCCAGAGTCGGAACGCGCACTCGAGCGGTGCAAGCAAGGCATAGCCTCTGCCACCAGGACGGCGTTCCTCTCGCCCTCGGCACCACTCGCACTCGCTACCGACGCCTCCGATTTCGCCATCGGCGCTTCTCTGGAGCAACTGGAAGAGGGGTCCTGGAAGCCACGCGGTTTTTTCTCTCGGAAACTCTCCCCAGCCGAGACCAAGTACAGCACGTACGACAGGGAGCTCCTCGCGATATTTGCGAGCATCAAATTCTTCCGGCACATCCTCGAGGGACGCGAGTTCACTACCAAAACCGATCATCGCCCACTAGTCACCGCCTTCTTCCAGAGAATGGACAAAGTTTCGCCTCGGCAGCTGCGGCAGCTGGACTTCATATCTCAATTCAACACTACCATCGCACACATCAAGGGAGAGGATAACATGGTGGCTGACGCGCTGTCCCGCATAAGCGCTGTAAATATGCCGAGCGTTCTGGACTCCGAAACCATTCGTCAAGCTCAGGCAACCGACGTCGAGTTAGAGGCGCTGCTGCAACACTCATCACTCGACCTGCAAGAAATCACCGTCGAAGGACACGACATCTTCTGCGACGTCTCGACGAACTGACTGCGGCCATATCTGCCTGCTAGTCTCCGCAAACGTGCCTTCGAAATCGTCCACGGTCTGGGGCACCCAAGCGGTCGGGTAACTGCTCGTCATCTCCGAGACAAATTTGTCTGGCCGGGAATAAAAAAGGATGCCGTTCGCTGGTCGCGGGAATGCATGCCCTGTCAGCAGTCGAAGGTGTCTCGTCACAACCGCGTCGAGCCCAAGCATATCGACATACCGGACAACCGGTTTGACCACGTGCACCTGGCCCTCATTGAGCTACCACCGGTGAAGGGTCTACGATACTGTCTGACAATGATAGACAGATTCTCTCGATGGCCAGTCGCTCTCCCGCTTGCGAACATGGAGGCTGACACGTGTGCCACCGCTTTCTACGCGCATTGGATTGCGCAAATCGGCACACCGCTGACCATCACAACAGACCAGGGAAGCCAGTTCAAATCCCGATTGTTCACAGCTCTCGCTCGCATGGTGGGCGCGAACAAAATACATACGACGCCCTACCATCCTCAGTCCAACGGTCTGATTGAGAGGTGGCATCGTACGGTGAAGGCTGCGCTCATGTGCAACGCTCCGACACCGTGGCCGGAACTGCTATCGTCAGTTCTCCTGGGACTCCGCACGAGCGTCAAGGAGGACCTCAATGCCTCACCAGCGCAGCGACTTTACAGCACGGAGTTACGCATCCCAGGCGAACTCTTCGTTACGGCCGATTTACCTGCTGACCCGAATTTCTTCCTCGAGAAGTTTCGGGAACATATCCGTCAGGTTCGTCCAACGCCAACAGCTCACCATACTAAGTCGCGCTGTTTCATCCTCAAGGAGCTCTACACCTGCCCGCACGTGTTCGTCAGGGTGCACGCGGTCAAACGACCTTTAGATCCCCCGTACTCCGGCCCGCATGAGGTCATCGACCGAGTGGACGACCGGGTGTTCATCGTACGCATCAATAGGGCCGAGAAAGCAATCGCCGTGGATCGTCTAAAGCCGGCGTTCATCGCAAAAACCGACCCACCCGAAGCGCCTATCCTAGCCGAATCTCAGCCGTCATCGTCATCGCTCGAATCATCCCAGCCTGAACTTCTGGCATCCTCGGATCATCGGTCGACGACAATGGATCGACCTATCAAAACCTACGCCAAAGCTACCAAAAGGGTGTCGTTTCCTTCCTTGCCCAGTCAGGTTCCTAAGGGGGGGATGGATATGGCGGCTGGTCGGCCACTGCAGCGCTCGGGTGCGACGCCAGTCGACGGTAAAGCGCCACCAGCGCCCAGACGGCCGAGAAAACAGTCTCTCGTGCCTCGCGCAATATACTGATCTCACTCTCATGTACATAAAGTCTAAGTTCTTCCAGGAGTCGTTTCGCGCCATTTTTACCTCGTAGCAAGGAGACTAGAGTAAAGGAGCCCAAACTCCCTATCCTAGCCTGTATGTACGAAGTTCTTTCAATCGGTCGCAGAGAAGTAGTGCTCAGTTCTGCCGCAGGCGTCGCTAGTGTTCCCCAGAGCCCATAATATATAGTAATACAAAACTGCGTAAAGTCCGAGCTCCTCCTCAACGACCAATCACAAAACAGGGGTGATCGTGTTTCTCTCTCGTACTCACCTGGAACAGTCATGGTGCGTTCTCTCTCGCACACCCGAACGATAATACACCCAAGTAGGGATTACTTCTATTATAATATATAATAGTATTGTGTACATATATATAATAAATGAAATATAAATAATATTAATGAAACAACTCGGGTTGTTTTATTCACGTGCAACACGAGTTATTTTGTTATGGAAACTTATGATTTGGCTGTTATGTTTAAAAATATAGCTAATTACAATAAAATGCGAATAAAGCGATAAACCAACTGTAATGTATCTCGTAATGTATTTATTATTCGGATGCGCGTTACAGTACTACCTCTCTAAGAGAGCCCTCGCTAAGAGAGAATTTCCCCGCCGTTCCGCTTGAGCGCATTTTATGGCTTCCCCCACCTAGCTGTCCAGTGTACCCGAGGCCTCTCGAGTTTGTCGCGGACAACTCGATAAGAGATCGCGAGCGATTTCAGGAAATCGCACGTCGCACGATTGTCAAATGGATAATATTCCTTTGTGTAATAATATATACGTTTAAGCCGTAAAGTCGGAGAAAAAAACATGCACCATAATTAAATTTCAAGTAGTAATTTAATGCAAGTAAAATATATTTTAATAGACATTAACACAGCATAGAATATTATTGATACAGTACTACCTCTCTAAGAGAGCGGTCTAGGGCGGTTAGGGGAAGAAATTCTCGAGAAATTCGTCGCCGAAGCCTGAAATGAAATATTTATACATATATATACATTGTATATTTCAACTTGAAGTATATACACAAGATAAATTGTTAGTTACATTTTTTTTGTACACTATATATGTTCGAGTTTCGATAACGAATATACTACGTATATTTTTGCGAACAATAAGATAATTCAACAATTATTGAAAGTCTTACAAATGTTTCCTTCATATGTGTTATAATATTGCAACAACAAAATATACCAAACAGCAGAATAAAAAAAAACGCGAAGAAAAAGAAAGATTTACACATCAATATTCAATGAGGTATACTTACGCATGAAACGACGAAACGCCAGTACACTTTCCGCAACTCGTTTACAGTTTTCTCAACACTTTCCTTCGCGCTCTCTTATCGAGTTCGAGTGGAGAAACACATACATGCTACCACATGCGCGATTTTCGAGCGCGCTAACCTAGCGGTGGGGGAAGGCTTCGGCGACGAATTTCTCGAGAATTTCTTCCCCTAACCGCCCTAGACCGCTCTCTTAGAGAGGTAGTACTGTACTCTGTTTTCCTGTACAATAATAATAATGGGAAATAATAATAATAACATGTACATGCAAGAAACCGGGCGAATGCGGGAATGTTGGCTCTACATGCTGGGGTTGTCTTTTCAACACTTGTTTATTATATGTATATCCATGAAAACTCGTTATTTGCTAGTTACGTTTAAAAATGAAGCTAAATATTAATTGAATTAAGCGATGAACCAACCGAACAAGCCGTCAAGCCTAATTGAACCCCAAGCGCGGCAATCACTTTAATATGAAAAGATTATATTTATTGGCAAATGATTGTGTGGCGAAGTTGGTGGACGCTAGATTACTGTATTGAAGGTCCTGAGTTCGAGCCTCGGTAGTTAAAATTTTTTTCTTTTGCATTCGTACAGGTATCTGGTTGTACGAGCGAATTGAAGCAGTTTTAACAAATCAAAGAACTCGCCCAATTCCTAAAGAACTCGAACAAAAATAACATGGAAGAGTATATTTTTTAATTTATTACCATCAATAGTTGAAATTTGTTTTATAATTCCTACCTAGAGTGTTTACTGTTTCCCTTTATCTCATTGCCTCGCAAGGAGTCGTCTCCATTATTATGCAGATCGTTCGATAGCTGCTGGGCTGGTGTACACGACAGATATATTTGTGTTTGACAGGCCCAAACAATTTTGCCGCCATAACACGGTCAGCTTCACCTTATGCAGTTTTGTATTACTATATGTTATGGGCTCTGGGGAACACTAGCGACGCCTGCGGCGGAAGTGAGCATTACATCTCTGCGACCGATTGAAAGAACTGTTTGAGGCGGGAGTGTCGACTCCTTCTCTCTAGTCTCCTTGCCTCGTAGCATGTGCTCCCGCGATACCGCGGTTCTCGATCTCTACTTGAAGCTATCTTAATAAGTTTTGTACCTACAATAAATATAGCTATTGTTATCATTGCGACCTACCAATCATTCATTCCTTGGGGCTCGTACCCCTATACGTGCGTGTAGTTTGAGATGGTAACGCATCTATAAAGAATCACTAAAGCAATCTTGAAATTCAGTGTATGTCATTTTCCCAAAGTGTAAACCATTTTTTTTTTCATCAATCTTGAAATTCAGTGTATGTCATTTTCCCAAAGTGTAAACCATTTTTTTTTTTTCATAGTGTTAAACATGTCACATTTTGTGTCAAAAAGAGCATTTGCGGGGAATTTTGCTGCACTACTTATTTTTTTTTTTCAAATCTGCAGCTGAAGCACACAGATTTCTTGTTGAGACTTGCAGCGCCCATGCTCTGTCGGAAACAACATGCAGAAATTGGTTTGGACGCTTCAAAAATAATTATTTTTATGTGTTGAATTGGAGGCACTCCCGAGTGGAAAACATAACTCATCACCGCCTAGCCACAAGCTAGTAAAGTGATGTTTCGAATCGCCATTAGCTAGCCGTCTTAGCGATTGACTACCCAGCCTTGTAACGCTTTGGTCCTCTAGCGACGGAATACAATAAATTAAATGGTGACTAGATGGAAAGAAATATCCCACGGCTGTTATATTTCTCACCTAGCCATGACCTAGTTTTTTCAGCTAGCGGCTGGGAACAAAAAATTAGGTAAAAAAAATTGCGGCTATATATTTATATTTTCGTGTTTTTTTTGCACATTATATACATCATTGGACCCATTTACGATATTCTTCATTGTTCATTAATCAGGGTTGTGATATTTGCGCTGTAAATATATTAATGGTTCAATTTTAAATTATCTCAGACAAACGCTTACGCCGTAATGTGGTTTCGATGTCGGGACCTCTGGGTGATGAGTTGTGACGTTTTCCACTGAGCCAGTTCTACTTGTTTAATTTCTGAATTTTCCCTATCGTCTACATATGTTACACTACACAATGTCAGGTTATTGAAAAATGGGTAGATTAACAAATGTAAATAACATTATCGGATCAATGACTCAATTGCGTTCGCATTGAGAGCGATAATCGTATAGAATAAGATAACCTTAAATTGTGTTTGTCCGATCATTTATTTCGGCAAGTGCGGTCGCAGTTGGGAAGTGTTAGCTAGGTCATCGCGAGATACCGACTTGAGGATTTTATTCATTCGCATCGTCATGAGCCAATCGCTGACCAATTCGTGACTAAGCTCAGCTGGGTAGTGACTAGCCAAGGGGTGCACAGCCACATACATAGCTAGATGGATCATAACAAGATACCTACTTGAGAATGTTTGCATTCGCAACGCCATCTGTAACTCAAGTTGCTTAGCCAGCCATGAGCCGATCGCTCGATGGAACTACATGTAGTCACATAACCACACTTTATCATTCCAAGATCGGCTGGGCAGTGCCTAGCCAAGGGGCGCATAGCCGCAGTTAGCTAGTGTTGGCTAGGTCATGGCGTTATGCCTACTTGAGAATTTTTTCTTTTGCAAAGCCATCTAAAACTCAAGTTAGCTAGCCAGTCATGAGTCATTCGCTCGATAAAACTACACGTAGTCACATAACCTCACTTCGTCATTTGTGACCAAGATCAGCTGGGCAGTGACTAGACAAGGGCTGGATAACAAAACATTCACAAGATTACTAGCTCATAGAGAGCCAGCCATTGGTCAGTTCATATGAGCTCAATTGGGCAAGCTAGTTACTAGGTCGTAACTCAGACAGGCTAGAACAATTTCTACTCGGGATGAATCGGGGGGGGGGGGATTGAAAAAATAAGACCCTTTAAGGCATGCAACAAAATAAATTTGGTTATCTCTTCAGGAATACAAAGATCGCACGATTTCAATTCCGCATTTTCTATACTGGTTTTTGTGATGTTCAGACATGTGAACGCTTTCTAGAAATTATAATAACCGGGTGAATGAAGCGACCGAGAGTCTTTGGATTAATTCTTTTCCGCACCGGACAGTTTAAATTGGCGACGAAGACCAAGGTTTTAGGAATAACAGCATGAGGACATACGCCCTGACATTATCGAGTATCAAGAAGGATGGAAGAACCATTGGACAAATTCTTTATGCTTTAGGACGAATTTTGTAAACATTAAATATCGTGTGTCCTGCGCAGAATTGTGATCCATGCGCTTTCTAGATGTATTTGTTATCCACAGCCTCAGTCAAAAGATGGCGTTTAAAGCCGTATTCTACTGTGAACGCCCATTTTTAAGGTGATTTTTGGGAGTTAAATTTAGAGAAACGGTTAAATCTACAGTGTTAGTATTTCACAGTTATATTTATACATGTTTGAAGTTACATCTTAAATTAATTCACAACATTTTATTTGAAATTGTACATAATATTTTATGTTGCGCAGGTCATGTCACGAATTTTTTTATCGCAGGGCGTTGTCATTGCGGCCGCCCTTTTCATTTGAAACAAACGATTTTTTAAAAATTGTAATGTTTACGAATGTGGTTATCGATTGGCCCGCTAATTAAAAATTGAGGGTAAAACTTACTACATGACGGCGTTTGAAAAAGGGTAGTCCTTTTTGGAAAAGGGTATTTTATTTTTACAATGAAATTTTCACTTCTCACGGCCTGGAAAAAAGTTATTATAAAGCAATCAAAAAGATGGAAGGCCGAACGATAGCTCGACATGTACTTTACATGTGTGCACAATTTCGTGTCGATCGGGTTAGTAGTTTCTGAGAAAAATACACGCCCGATTTGAAAAGTGCTGTTTTGATAAAAACACGCAACAGCAATTACCATATATAATTTCAAATAATATGCTTTGAAAATATGGAACATGTTACTTCGAACATGTATAAATATATCTGTGAAATACTAACACTGTAGATTTAAGGCCTTAGGCCACAGTAACGGATATAAAATCATGTGCGAATTTAACAATTTATTCCGCATGAAAAAGTGATTCACTCATAAAATTAATTACACATCTATTTAGTATGAATATCAAGCTGTTAGAAAATAAATATATATATTTTTTCGATGTACAACATGGCCGACTACTATTTTCTTTTGTTATCTTTTTTTAAGCGCTCCGCGGCGTGACATTTAGCATCCACAATTTTGTATCTAGAACAAAAAACAAAAATTCTCGTTAATCTACATCAGAATACCTACAGAAGTACGCACGGAATTTAAAAAAATATTGTTTTATTCAAAAGTTGTAGGTATTTTAACTTGAGATATGATTTTTCAGTGAAAAATGTCGTTATAACTGCTTATAAACTGCTCATAAAATGAAAAGTTTTCGATTAATCAGATATTCCGTACGTACTTCTCTGCGAAATGCAATTAGGATCATGACTTTTAAATTTGAAGTAAATACAGTGAAAATTCTTGAAGTTATTTGTCACGCGAATTGGAAAAAAGCTGTTTCGAGAAGTTTCGAGGAGTCGGCCATTTTGTACATCGAAAAAAAAATTGATTTTCTAACACTTTACGTGATCCGATATAGATCACCAAAATTGGTTCTGCGCTGCCAAAAAAAAAATTAATTATTTTTGTATTGTAATTCGTCATTACCTGGTCTTTCGGAACGATTAGTTTGAAGAAAGTATTTCACCTATATGGGACTCGAACCTGGAACCTACCTACTCATAGCTAAGCACGCTGCCCCTATGCTACCGAGAGCTTGTAACATCTGAATCGCAGATATGACATACGAGACCAAATGGATTCTCATAATTATTCGTATCCCATAAACTATATCAATTAGTTAATATCATTGTGATAATTAGAGAGTTTTATCGAATGACATGTTATAGAATTTTCAACATAACCTATATATATATATATATATATATATATATATATATATATATATATATATATATATATATATATATATATATATATATATATAATTCCTCTCTCTCCATCCTCTCTACCCCCACAACCCTTTTATATGTGTGTTGCAATAAAGACAGACCATTAGTTCATTAGTTCAAGTTTAATTTGAATAAATAAATATATTTAAAATGAATAATTCCGATAATGGAATGCAATAGGAAACATTTGATTTCACGAAAAATCTAGTTAATTCAAATAAAAAATAAGTAAATAGACGTGATTAGTTAATATTAATAGAATTTTTCTGTCAGTGTAGGATGGTTCATAAAAATCGGCAGAGTATCACGTATATAGGCAGAGTAGCTCGTTCGAGAATCGGCCAACAATGAGGGCATTGATTTGGTAGTATATTTGTTAAGAATAATGTCCAATGGACTCGTAAAAAGTATTTATCTCGTCTCTCAATGACTTCGACGCGAAACAATGAATCGTCAATATACGAATTGCAATTCGATCATGCGTTACTCGGCCGAACATTGGCGTCGTATCGGCAAAAACATGATTGGCGAGTCTATACTTCGCCAAACATCGACCTCGCATCGATAAGCCAATGATTAGAGAGCCTATATTCGGCCGAACATTGTCCTCGTATCGGCAAACCAATGATTGCCGAGTCTATACTTTGTCAAACATCGGCCTCATATTGATAAACCAATAATGAACGAGTCTATACTTGGCCGAACATTGGCCTCGTATTGGCAAACCAATGATTGGCCAGTCTATACCTCGCCAAACATCGGCCTCGTATAAACAAGCCAATGATTAGCGAGTCTACGTTTGGCCGAACATTGGCCGCGTATCGGCAAACCAATGATTGGCGAATCTATACTTCGCCAAACATCGGCCTCGTATCGACACGCCAATGATTAGCGAGTCTATATTTGGCCGAGCATTGGCCTCGTATCGGCAAACCAATGTTGGCTAGTCAATACTCAGCCGAACATTGGCGTACAATTGGGTAATCGATCATCGTCCCGCCAACATTGGTCCAAGTATTGGCCGTCACGGTTCGATTGGCGAAACCTACATGGGTTATCGGGCGCACCTGATTGGCCCGCCTTTAAAAATTAATAATAATTCAAGGGTTGATCTGAGGCCCACACATGCTTATATCATTCGACTCAGAATTTCACACCTAACCCCGCATTTCAGGGAACGCATTCAGTTCTGGAACACCCTGTATATATATACATATATAAAGGGTGAGTCACATAAAGTGTTACAGAACATGGTACTATTTTTACAGTAACAATGGTACATTTTTTCTTCAACCATCTTGTGGAGCACCGCAAGCCGCATAAAAACATTGGGGGTCAAAGTCATTCAAGGTCATTCAAGGTCACTTATTAAAATGAAATCAAAAACTAAGTATCTCAGATCACTATCAAATATTTCGTAGTGATCCGAGATATTGAGATTTGTATCATCGATACTGACCTTGAATGACCTTGAACGATTTTGACCCCCAATGTTTTTGATGTGGCTTAAAGTGCTTCACAAGATGGTTGAAAAAAAAATTCCATTCCATTTTAAAAAGTGGAGTTGACCTTGACGAAGCTTCAGCCCCTCCACCGATAAAAAAAATTGGGTGACCTAGTATGACGGCCTTCTCGAACACTGAAACTTTTGTAAGAAACATTTTTGGATATGATCAATAGTTTGAGTGCTATTGCTCTGTAACAGTTTATGCGCCTCACCCTGTATATATGCTGACAATGAAACAAAAAAGATCGTAGTATGTTGTGAGACAAGAAAAAAACCTATGTGATATAAAAAGATCCTATTTAAATTAAATATTTTTTTTGCAGTGCAGGAAACCTGATACCGGCCTGACCAAGAAACCCGATACGGGCCTGTTCAAACAACTTGATAAGGGCCTCAACAGGTAAGCAGGTCAGGCCCGTATGTGACACAACGTTACATTTTCTTTCAGGGCGCTTTCAGGCAACCTAAACGCGCCCTGCATCGGGCCCTATCAAATTTTCTACGCGGGATATTGTCTCATAAAATATATTATATATCACTCATTTATAGTGACATAATTTTTAGAGAGGGAGAGAGAGACGTATTTTCGATCGATTCTTTCTCCAAGATACCAACGCGCATTAAGGACACGAAAAATCGTTGCTCGCTGCACCGATCTCTTCGGGCCTTGTGTTCAATCCGCAGCACTTTATTACACCAACGACTTTTCCATTTTAGTTCTCTTCAGTTCAGATCTCTCGAGGCTAAAAAGACAGCCACCGAGGGGGCGTATTCCGCAGCCTCCTTAACGGACGTACGAAATCTTTAGACCGATCGGTTTCCAATCGTAAAATGATCGCGAACTGATCGCTAAACAGATTCGGTAGAATTAATTAAAAATGCTAGCGTTGCGTCGAAAATTGAAATGACCGGTCACTCGTGAAGTCCGATGGCTTCGTACTGTTATACGAAAAGTAGATTGCAAATTTCCCGCGGCGAGCGTTCCAATACCCCCACACGATCAACCAGGAAGGAAATGCGGGAAAGTGTTGTGTATCCTGGTCGGCCACGTTACTCACATAGACCTTAATTTTGCATTACATTTCCTCTAAAACTTGTTTGCCCGAAGAAAATACCCCACGGGCGAGGCGTGCCAAGTTCGCATAGCCTCGGGGTCCTCTCGAGCTCGCTCGTGGGGCACGATCGAGATCGAACTCTTACTTTCGCTGGTCCCGCGTGAGGACCCCGCGGGGACCACTTCAATGGGTCGTACCGTATTTCATATATGTCTCACTGGTTGTGCATATGTAATATGTATCGCATACGTGCGAACTTGTTTGATCAATGTTTGCCATAACGCATTGCAGAGGATGTAGTAATTTTATTTTTTGTTGCGCAAACCTTCGACTTCGCTATTCCCGTCTCGAGTTTTGACGGGTTATGCCTAGCTGTGACAGTTGCAAACAGCTGTTTTTATGGATTTTTTACAATAGAAAATCGTGATGATAAATTTGTACAAAAATTAAGTATTTGAAAAAGTATCATGTGAAGAACACTCTGTATTTTTTTTGTGTGAAAACTTAATGATAATCGATTTACAGCCGATGGCAGGAGAGTACCTCCCGAAAACGTATTTTGCCGTAAGCAATGCCTTTCTGAACCAAGTTATGTAATATCAAAAAATCAAACAGATTTCATCAGTATATTATTTTATGCTATGATTAAGGGGTCTTCTCACTTTAGACGCTAAAAGAAGGCTATTTTCGTGAACTTTTGAAAATAGATTTATATTATAGATATTGACATAAAAGTTGCTACACTTAATAAATGCATTTTCGAAATGCATTTTTTTAAATATATTTATTTAAGTCATTATTTGTACACAAAAATAGTAATTAAAAAAACTTCCTAAAAAAATGTAGGTCTGCGCTGTTGATGAAATCTCGAAGATGGATCATGCAAAACAAATAAAAATCAAACGGTTTTTAATTCGGTATGTTACTGGCTATAGCGCATATCGTACAATTTTTGATATATGAAGAAATAACAAGATGGACATTTTTCGAAAAAATAAAAATACGTGTTTTTTTCACCGTTTTCGGCAAAAAATAGTACATATCAATATTTAAACAAATCCTTCATATGCGTTATAGCTATAGTTGTAAAGAATATGTGGTTAAAATTTCATAAGCATCGGTTCAGTAGTTTCGAACATTTTACCAACAAGCCGTCGAAAAACGTTGTTTCGAGAAAAACGTTTTTAATAATTGTTTGGGTTCCATAAATACATTTAAAAAAATGTTTTAATGTATTTCGAAAGTGGATTTATTAAGTGTAACAACTTTTATATTAATATCTATAATATATACCTATCAAAAAAATCCACAAATATAGCCTTTTTAGACAGCGTTTAGACAGCGCGATGCAGTAGTTTTTGAGATATTTGGCTCACCGACTTTGAAAACTTACGTTCGAGAAAAAAGTGTTCCAGGTATCGAACGACGCTCCGAGCTTGCCGATGGGCGTCAGCATACCAGCCTATATATAATAAATCTGTCAATTTTGATTCGATCACCTCAAATTTTTTGGGGAACATTTATAAGATGATCTACTGTCAACATAGGTCGGTTTAGAAAAAAGTGTGTTTTTTTTCGACTTTTACAACTAGACGTAACCCCTTAATTGACGGATGCGCAGATTTTTATTCGCAAAGGGTAGTTGCATGCAAAATCCTAGAACGCTTGTCCTTCACATGTATTACCACCTTTGTAAATACAATGTCATCCGATTGGCAGTGCTGGTCGACTGTGCGTGACGAATGACCGTCGTGCGTGGTCAAGCGTGACTGGTCGATGTTGTAATATATCAAGTTTGTAATATATCAAATTTAAACATCAAGAATAAAATCGTGATTCAACACCACGACGATTGAAAAATTGTCGTCCATCCTTAAATAGCAACAATCGATTAACAGTTTGCTTTTCGTACTTCTACAGTGTTCAAAATAATCTCGAAGCGTACGTGCAATATGGCATAAAAAAGGAATTCCACGCCCAAGTTGATCGCGACTAAAATCGGTGATTCACTGTGTCACAGGAGGATTTTCGATCGCGGGTTACGGGCGAGTTTACCGATACGGCAAATGGGCGTTCGATTAAATTCTCCGCACGTATCGACGAGACGATAGACCTATTCGTTTCTCCTTTTACCGCGTCAATCTATGACATGTTAACATAAATTAGTAAGACTCTACGAGACTTCTCGACACGCGTTCTAAAAAAAATTTCACGTATACAGTAACGACAAAAAGTTTTGAGCTCGATGAAATGAAAATGTAAAGGCAAGTCAACGGCATCGACAATATCGTAAAAATGGTAGTCAAACGATTATATTTTTAAAACCGCGAATAAAAATAATATATAAATTTTGATTATCTTGTTTAAAATATATTTCCAAAAACTTGACGGTTTTTGAATCATTGTTTTGAGTGGGAAATATAACTGAACGTCTTTGATGAAAACATTTTTCAATGTCATTTAAATTTTTAATTTACTAACCCGAGGTCGATGAACTAAATGTTTAGAGCGTTACTCGAAACTTCCTCTACGTTTGAACTGGGGGAGAAGCACCATATATCGTATAGTTGCTTAAGGGGTTAGGCCACAGTAACGGGTATAAAATCATGTGCGAATTTAACAATTTTTTTCGTATGAAAAAGTGATTCACTCATAAAATTAATTACACATCTATTTAGTGCGAATATCAAGCTGGTAGAAAATATATTTTTTTTCGATGTACAAAATGGCCGACTACTAATATTTTCTTTTCTTATCTTTTTTTTAGGCGATCCACGGCGTGACATTTAACATCCACAATTTTTTACCTAGACCAAAAAACAAAAAGTCTCGTCAATCTACATTAGAATAACTAGAGAAGTACGTACGGAATTAAACTTTTATTATTAATTAATAAAAGTAAAACGGAATTAAACAATTAAATATTGTTTTATTCAAACTCTGCGAAATGCAATTAGGAACAAAACTTTTAAATTTGAAGTAAATCGAGTGAAAATTGTTGAAGTTATTTGTCACGCCAATTGGAAAAAAGATGTTTCGAGAAGTTTCGAGTAGTCGGCCATTTTCTACATTGAAAAAATAATAATTTCTGACAGCTTGATATTCATACTAAATAGATGTGTAATTAATTTTATGAGTGAATCACTTTTTCATACGAAAAAAAATTGTTAAATTCGCACATGATTTTATACCCGTTGCTGTGACCTAATCCCTTAATATCGGATACTGGACTATCTCAAGTTCTCCTTTATTTTTCATTCTATACGCTAATAACTAGTCGTACAATGTCGCCACTGCAAAACTTTTGGTTGCCTAGCAACAAAATTGGCACAACAGTGAACTGATGTGATTTTTAGCCGGCGTGAATTTTTTTTTGTGTTTCAAAGTGTTGTTTCCATTGAGGCAAGTCCAAATGATTTCTTTTTTTGTTATTTTTGACGAACTATAGCATTTATTTAACTTAAAAGACATGTAATATTCGCAAAATCAGCAATATGTACAAAAAAGATTACTGTTCGTATTCGGCCATGTCAAATCTTAATATCTTTAATCGAACCTAATATTGGATATCCGCTTGTGCCAAAATGTTGCTACATAATTAAATATTAACTCAAAAATACTGATTTTTTAATAATAATTACAAAGTTGAAGCAACAAACGTTTTGTTTTATTGTATAGAAAAATAGTCTCCTAATATCAGATATACGAAAAATGGGGTTTGGGCCCTAACATAGGATATCCGATTTTAGGCAACCTTTTCGGAAACCATGATTCCTATCATTTTTTGTAAAGTATAATATAACTTAAAATATTCAAATGTAACGTGTAAAATAATTATTAGCATTTTATTGTATATGACATGTAGATCATAAAATCGTAAAATTTAAAGGTCTTAGCAAATTGTATACTTTCATTTCACTACCAAACAAAAATATCCGGTATACGGTGCCTCTCCCCTGCGTGAAAAAGTCACAATTACAATGGACAGCACACCAAGCGCATGAAATTATAAACTCTTCGTAAAAATTGACGTGATTAAACTTTTGATCGAAACTGTGAAGATCTTGAAGAAGCCCTTGTTTTCGGATTTGATGATGCAAGTCCAGCCGAATGCATTCTTGCAATTGCCTTGAGCAGGTGCAAACTCGGACACGCAAGATGTCGCGTGCCTAAGCAACGAAGCTCGTTTCATGCTCGTCAGAACGTCTACTCGGCTTCGATATTTTTTTAGTCATGGTCACGAAAATCGTCGCCCAGTTTGTGCTTTGAAAGTGTTGTCCCAAGTGTCCGACGGTAAAGAAATAAATCTCGTCAAGTCAAACACAACGACGTCTGAGTTTTCCAAACTCGCGATGATTGCGGCAATACTTCCCATCAGTCCTCCAAGTTATGAGCATTTTTTGGTCAGTCGTACGCAGGAACTTACGAATCGCGAGGCATCGGGGTCGATAAAATTTCTTCTTTGAATGCAGCATCAGACTCGTTGCATCCGTTGCTTCGTCGTCTCATTGCGTAATAACGTATCGGAGAAAGTGCATGTGCACTCCGAGGCGAATTGAAGATCGCTTGTGCAATACGCCTGACCCACCAAGATCGCGCCCACGTAAAAAAAAGCATAAATATGCAACCAAAAAATACTGCAATTGCTTGATACAGCAGTAAAACACAAATTCCGTCAATACGTTTCTACTATAGTTTTTACAGGTGGAACAATCAATAGAGAGTGGAAAAAGTCGGTAGATATTACAAAGCACGCCGATGCCATACTCACGTGACATTGCTCGAATTCCCTGGTTCACCAATCACAGTCAGAGCAACAAGTTTTTCGTTCCTTACCGGTTTACGTAACTCGCTACATACGGAACAAAGAGGCGGATAAATGGCTGTGACGTTGCGACCAGGCTGCAATGGATCAACCGAAAGTTGCAGGTATCTCACGTACGAACAATTATAGAATATACAGCTTTTTCCATTTTTCCCTTGAGGCTTCAGGGACGAATGGATAGTAATTTTTGATAACTGTTGTTTTAAGTATGTACCGCATTCTTTGTGATAATAAATTTATGCGAGTATGTTCGCCGAGACCCAAGGTCACATTTATCTAATTTAAATTAACCATACCGTAATATGATCATATTCGAATGTTGTATTACCGGAAATCGCATAGTAGTGAAAATGATCCTCACATAGAGTTTTTCACCTAAGTTTGCGTATTCATGCATCCGCGAACGTGGCTCAACGAAAATTCCGTTCATTATGTATGTACATCGGTGTGTACGAAGACTCCGATTATTTTCTTACGCATTCGCGTGCCACGTAATACGAACCGTGAAGTAATGATGAAAAATTATCAACGCAAATTACTTTCCTCTCTCTCTCTCTCTCTTTTTCTATAAAGAAACAGAAAAGAGAAATTCTTGGGTAATTTCGTCATACTTAGAGGAAGGCGTGAAAGCCTTGGCAATGCAAGAAGATCCTTGAAACTCTCACGGCTTGCATTGACGGCTTATTATTATGATTATAGTACATATATCGTGCGTGCAGCCTTATTTGAATTGGGACAAAAGTTGCAACAGGCGATAGAAAGCGATCGAGACAAGGAAAAAACGCGACCATTTAACCCCCTTCCTTTTTAATTCTTTCTCGCGCTCTTTCTCTGCTTGCTTTTTTTTATAGGGATATCTTACTTTATATTTGCATATTACGCATGTGTGGTATATGCATCAACATTTGTGAATTGTCGATTTTGCCGTGGGCAAAAGCATCGCCTCTAGCTTTCGTGCTATCTGCACACGGATAATGTTATCCCTGGCCCCGGGCTTCGAGCTCGTGTAAATAAATAAATAACCTATGTATATCCATAATAATCATCCATAATAATCTTTTTCTCAGCGCCAGTCTCAGACACCGTATTATATTTTTATGTAGTAGAAGTAAATCAACAGGCTTTCGCATGAGCTGAAGTTTGGATATTTTTTATAATGCTCAAGGGAAGGTTCTGTCTTGTTGGGCCAAAAAATATTCGATTTTTCACCATTTTTTTATGCGAAAAGTATGAAATATAGAATGTTGATATTTGGTATGTTGACTAAGCGGTCTCTATTGAACATCAAAATATTTTTTGAAGTCTGACAAAACATGGCGGTGGCAGTGGGGAAGCCACGTATGTCGGTGGCAGTGGGGAAGCCACGTATGTCGGTGCACTGGCGATGACATTCTTCGCTTGCGGAAGTCCTAAGTCCCGGACAGGTGGTCTGAACCAAAAAAATCAAACATATTTTTATTTTCTACAATGTTGTGTATAAGTTGACCTAGGATCAAGAATAAAAATAAAAAAATAGTGAGCAAAAAACTGCGAAATTTTTTGAAAAAAAATAAATAAAATTCCTTCCGGTCGCTCACTATTTCTTTATTTTTCAATTTTTCTTCTTGATTCTAGGTCAAATTATAGACAATATTATACAAAGTAAAAATAGGTTCGATTGTTTTGCTTCAGCTCATTTGTCCGGGACTTAGGACTTTCGCAAGCGACGAATGTCATCGCCCGCGCACCGACATACGTGGCTCCTCCCACTCCCACCACCATGTTTTGTCAAGCTTTAAAAAATATTTTGATGTTCAATAAAGACCGTTTAGTCAACATACCAAATATCAACATTCTATATTTAATACTTTTCGCAAAAAAAAAAATTGGTGAAAAATCGAACATTTTTGGCCCAACAACACTGTAAAAACAAACGCGTTGTTTCAAGACGTTTCACGTGTGTAATCCTGTCGCCGTTGTCAACACGGCAACTCATGTGTTGATGTCGTAACAACACATTTTACGCGTGTTCTGTCAATACGCTTCAAGCGTGTTTTAGCAAGTTCAAAGCGTGTTGTTTCGATACACTTTCGGCGTGTAACCGCTTGTCGCCAATTTTAACATGTTTAAATTGTCTTGATGGCGAAATCAACACACTTTTTTATGTGCACTTGTGGACGCTTGGGAATAACGTACAAGACGTTACGTAGGCATATGTTTAAAAATAAATAAAAAAGGTTTCTCCGTTACTGGTGGTTTATTCCGATGGTTTGCTACCATACTTGATGAGTTCCAGTCGTCCTGAAATCAATTCCTCCGAATAAATTTTATTGTCCCTACCCGGTTTCGAACCTACCTAACTTAGTTATTTCTATACCTAATATACGTACGCTAACCATTGTGCTATCGGCTATACTTGCGGTTTTTCATCAAGAAACGGAATACATGGTTACATTAAACAAGAAGAGTAATAAAGACATTTCACATTTTATGTATATGTGTGTGTGTGTGTGTGTGTGTGTGTGTGTGTGTGTGTGTGTGTGTGTGTGTGTGTGTGTGTGTGTGTGTGTGTGTGTGTGTGTGTGTGTGTGTGTCTACACCCAACACACATAAAATGTGAAATGTGAACAGAAATTTCCTTCATTCCGAACAGACAATTTTCTTTGCACTGGACAGAAAAATTCGTTCGCAAAGAATAAAGAATTTTCTTTGCCCCAAACAAGAAATTTCTCTCACTTTGAACAGACAATGTTCTTTGCCCTCGACGGAAAAATTTGTCCGCACAGAAAAAAAAATTCCTTTGCCCTGTACAAGCACTTTTCTGCACTCCGAACAGAAAACTTTCTTAGCACTCGACAGAAAACTTGATCCACACAGAATGAAGAATTTGCTTTGCCCCGAACATGAAATTTCTCTCACTCCATACAGGCAATTTTATTTGCCCTCGACATAAAAATTTGTCCACACAGAAAAAAAAATTCCTTTGCCCCGTAGAAGCACTTTTCTTCACTCCGAACAGAAAACTTTCTTCGCACTGGACAGAAAAATTGGTCTGCACAGAATAAAGAATTTTCTGCGCCTTGAAAAAGAAACTTCTCTCACTCCCTACTGACAATTTTCATTGCCCCGAACAAGAAATTTCTCTCACTCCGAACAGACAATTTTCTTTGCCCTCGACAGAGAACATTTTTCCGCACAGAAAATATAAATTTGGTTTGCCCTGTATAAGCAATTTCCTCCACTCCGGGTAGAAAACTTTCTTTGCACTAGATAGAAAAATTGGTTCGCACAGAAAAAAAAACCGTTTGCCCTGAACAAGGAATTTATTTCTCTCCGGATAGACAATTTTCCTTGCCCTAGACAGAAAAATTGGTCCGCACAAATCTAAAGAATTTTCTTTGCGCCGAATAAGAAATTTACTCCCCGCCGGACAGAAAAGTTGGTCCGCAAAGAATTAGAAAGTTCGTTTGCTCAGAATAAGGAATTTCTTTCACTTTAGACAGACGACTTCCTTTGCCCTGGACAGAAAAATTGGTCTGCACAAAATAAGGAATTGCCTTTGCCCCGAACAAGAAATTTCCTCCACTCCGCACAGAAAATTTTCTTCCCACTGAACAGAAAACTTGGTACGGCATAGAATTAAATTTTCCCCTAAGAAATATCTTTCTTCACTCTGGACAGAAACTTTTCTTAACAACGAACAAAATATTGATCCGCACAAAATAAAAAAACTTCTTCGCAGTGACACTATACCAAAAAATTATTTTATATATACGTCAATAAACTGAGTATTGCACTTACCATGGTTTCACCGAGCACATTATTTTCTTCATTCGTGTAGGTGTGCATGACGAGCAAAAACTTATGTTTCACTTTTAAAATAATACAATCCGCAATTGAAAAACTCTTTCGCAAGTCCGTGCATAACGCAGCAAGGTTTTTATAACCTTGCTGCCATATTGTCATATCAACTCACTGGTCGCGTGTTGTTTGTGGTACACGCGTGCAAGTGAGTTGTTACACGACGCTTTGTGTCATTCGAGTCGCGTGTACCTACACTAAGTGTGTGGTTTGAAAGAAAATGGCTTGATTCGACACGCTTCATGTGTGTTACATTAAACGTGTTCTACAGCAACATATTTAAAACGTGTTGTTCCCAAGAATGGTATAGAGCGTATTATTTCAACACGGTAAAATAAGTAAAGCACGTTGTTTCAACGCGTTAACCAGGTCCTACACACGTTGTAGGCGTGTTGTGTGTTGCTTCAACACACCGACAACCCGTGAAAAATTTACGTCAGATAGTCAGTAGCAACCACTAATACGCAGTGTTGGTCCTTTATACGAGCCAATGATTGGGCCATGATTCTGCCAGTGCTCATTTGAAGCATGGCAAACCAACAAACACCCAACATTGGGCCAAATATCGATTACCAACTGTCAGCCAACTATCGGGTCCCAGTGTTGGCCCCGAACATGGGCCAATAGGTTGATCATGGGTTTGCCAGTCTCGAATTGAAGCTTGGCACATCATCGAAGAGTCAACGCTGGGCCAGTACTAATTAATGACCGTCGGCCAATTGTCGGGGCGACGCAGGCCCTGAGTCTGAACCAATCGTTAGACCGTGGTTTTGCCAATGCTTATTTTTAGCATGGCAAAACTGAAGAATTGCCAATCCTGGCCCAATACTGGCTTTGAACGGTAAAGTCCGTACATATATACAAGAATGCTATTTTACGTATATTATTATATATTTTTTGTTATTGCTGCATGCAATTTTCTACGTCCTGTGATAATAAAAACTCATAATTACTGTTATCTGAAAATCACTTTATTAAAAATAAAATTGATTTATACTGAGGTTTTGTGGTGTATTAAAAAAATGCCGAGTTATTGTGACGGTATTACGAAACGTCGGGTGTTAAAACGACGACAAAAATTAGAAGACTCTTTACAGCAGGTTAGGATCAGAGGCAACGAGACAAAAAGACAAGTAGATAGTGAAACAAATTTGGCAACATTCCACGAACAAGTGATTGTGCATAACGATGTTAGTGAATCTAATAATTCTTTCGATGAGCAATCATCGAGCACAGAAACTCGTGAATCTGATCGATTGTTGGCTAAGCATTGGGTTGTTTTGAGAGCCCTACACTGGGCCAACACTAGCCCGAATATTGCGCCAACAATCTGAAGCCGACCTTAGCCCTACTATGGACCGGTGATCATGCCAACCGTCAGCCAATGATCGTGATCTCTTTAGCCCAATGTTGGACCAATACCCGGCCAACTATTAGGATTTCCGGTGAACCTACTATTGGCCACCCGTACATGCCAGCGTTGGGCCAAAGAGATCACTCCTACTGTGGCGCAACACTAAACCGGTAGTGCTGCCGTTCATCGGCCAATGGTAGAATGTGATTGGCGTGACGCTGGCTCGAGGTTGGGTTGGTTGCGTCGTTTTTCACGGGAACTCGGTTTTTTTTACAGTGAAGGCAGAACCATCCCTTAATTTTCGTTCTCGAGATCGATATTTTTTATGAATAATAAAAAACAGTAAAATTTCAGTAATTTAATAATACTGCACGCACATACTACACATAGTTATGTGGGTTGGTCATACGTCAGTAACGCGTAGTAAGGTGCCAAATCACTGGTGCGCTTTTACGGTTGCACGGGCAGCTCATTTTGCAAATTGAAAAAAAAGCATCAAGCGTCAAGACGGACACGTCTTAACTAGATCTTCTATTTTCGTTTAAGGTGTAAATTTCGAGTTATTCATACTCTGAATATATTATTCAAGATGTTACGCAACTGTGCATCCGGTATTTGGGCTGTCATTTTTTTCTCTGCACTCAGTTTATCAAGCAAAATGCTGTGCCTCGATTATGCTCATACACAATATATACGCGTGAAATCTTACGACGGAGAAAAAATGAAATAATAAGTATCCATATACGTATATTGTGAATACGTAACGAGTTGAGAGACGCGAGTATAAGCATTGCAGATGTTCCGAAATGTTCGTTTTCGGACTCTCGCCTCGTAATTTATTTTCTCTCTTCGCAGACCACGACGAGCATCGTGAAAAGGTCCATTTGCCCGTATTCAAGCTCTTCCGCTGTCCGAAATTTCGCACGGACCATTATCACCGGTACGACCTTTAAACCTAGATTGTACTGCGAATATAAGGTATTTTTTTAAAGTACATACCACATATTTTCGGCGAAGAAGTTCAAAAGAATATTGCTTCGAATGATTGTTAGGGTAAAAAAAATATTACGATGGTGCAAGGCAGGCTACTTCCTGTCATAAATATATATATATATATATATATATATATATATATATATATATATATATAAACACATGTATATCGAGTATATAAAAGTGTAGATAGGACTCTGTATATTTATACGTACTCTGGGCACACTCAAAGGCCATCGAATCGAAATTCATAATCGAATATTCACAGATATCTTTTTCTAACAATAAGACGACTCTTCCTCACAAGCTTTTTTTGGAACTGAACGGTAGTGCTGTATAAAAAAGTGGTTGCTTTCAACGACGCGTAAAGAAATAGCATCTACTGGGTAAAGTGTAATAAATTAAAGGTTCCCAATTATATTGTATATTACAAGGAATATCCCAACGATACGAATTGCAATTGATAACTGTTCGATTTTAATTGCCACATGAGGTACAGTATATAAAATGATACTATAGTAAAACTAATTCGCGTGGGACTTTTTCCAATCGACAAAGTATCCAATCATTTTTTGAAAAATCGACTCGATGGTTAACGGGTTATGCCTGGTTGTAACAGTAAAAAACAGCTCATTAATGTAATTTTTTTTTAGAAAATCATTTTAATAAATTACTACAAAAATTAAGTATTTGAAGAAGTATAATCTGAAGAACACTAATTTTTGTGTGCAAAAATATTTAATTATAATCTATTTACAAGCGATGTCCGTGAAGGAACTCTCGAAAACGTCTTTTGCGGTGAGCAACGCCCTTCTGAACCAGGTTATCTGATATGAAAAATTCAATCAGATTTCGTCAGTGCATTAGTTTGTCCTATGATTAGCCGAAGGAATTTCCGAAATATTAAATTTTAAAAATCACGCCAGTTTATAGTCTTGATCTTCGCAAAAAAATTGGAATTTTTCGTTCATCAAATTGAAAGTATACATTGGAAAAAATGCTTCGTTCAACCATCATAATTTTACATCTACAAAATTCCCGTAAATTTTCAGACAGATCGTTGCAGTCGTTTTTGAAATATCTTGCCAACTGACTTGGAAAACGGACTTTCGAGAAAAAATCGTTTAAAATTTCAAACAACGCTCCGAGCGATCCGATGGACGGCAGAATATAATAACAGCTTATAAATGTGTCAATTTTGATCCGAATACCTTGAAATTTTCAGGGTATATTTATAAGATGATGTACTGTCAAAATATATTGGCTTTGAAAGAAGTGATTTTTCGACTTTTACAAGTAGACGTAACCCCTTAAATTGTTACGAAGACCTTGAAAATCGTTCGTTAGTCGTGCATGATCCTCAAATGAGGAAAGTGGGCGATAAAAATTGTCTCGATGAAATATTTGAGCGTAAAGACATTATGTCTTTGCAGCTGAAACCGGAACGAAGTGTGCGAGGCACGTCCTTTATTCGAGATGACAAATGTACCGGCTTGAAACAAGCCTTATTCTCGCGCGTGCATTTAAGCTTCGAGATATGAGAGAACGAAGAGAGATCTTTTTTCTTCGCATGTTTCCTTGCCACCCGATCTTGTTTTGCTGTTGGCCTCTGTACTCAAGAGCTTGTAATGCGCAAACGTGGTGTGACATTAATCGGTAGAAGAGATTATATTTCCGTATTTGGAGACGAGCCTTATGCATAGCGAGTACTCACGGTATAGCCGTTAATTGCACGTTGTTTTACCGAGAATTAAAACGCAACAAAACAAACCGACTGATATACATTAAAAACCTAGGCAATCGCTTTTCCCCAGGGACAATAAAAAATTGCATCCAAAAATATTTTTTAATGTCATCCATCTTGTATTATTTGTTGTAACGTTCCCAATACTATCATAATTGCCTGTGAACTTTATTTTCTTGACATAAATACTCATTCTAGCATCATGTTATTTTCCTCTAGCTGTACGAGAAGATTTTTTTTAATAGGTGAAGTTGAGACACATATTTTTGCCCTGCCCCTTATTGCAAATCTTAAATTCAACTATTTTCAAACGCACATTGCTTTTTTAAAGTGCAAAGTTCTTTTGCACGCAGAATTAAGGCGGGAGCCTGAATTAGAAGGTCCAAAGAAGCGTTTTTTCGGGATTTTTTTTAGAAGGGAAAAAAATAAGTGAGCTCAGTAAATATTGGGGTATCTTTTCGTGCATATTTGAAATGTATACAAAAAATGTACAACATGAAGCAATAAATGATTGCAGATTTATCAGCCTATTCCATGTGCGTCTTGCCAATGCAGTCCCCAATCGGCGGGAAAGATGCAGCTCGTAATTCTTGACTGAACCAAATAAACCAATAAAATGTTCAATTGTCATATATTTTTCTTCTGCGTAAATTAAGAAAAAGCTGAAAAAATCGTGACATAAAAAACTACTTTAACTTGCTATAAAAATTATTTGAAAATACTTTTTCAACGACTTTTTAAATTCACTTAGAAGAGATTTCCATACTGAAGAAAATAAACTTTGGGTTCATTCAATAGGTCGTTTAGTTTTTTTCTACCATGCCCGCAATTTGGAAAAATCGTGAAAATGAAAACTGAAGACAATGCGCTTCAAAGTTTTCAATAGGAGGAAATATCAAATATCAATCGCTTATCTGCTTTTGGCCTTGTATCTTCGAAAATATTTGCAATTAGCCTCTATAACTTTGGAAATATATTCTTGCATAATTTATGTATCCATTTAAGCAATTAAAAACAAGATTTATCGGACCTTCTAATTCAGGCTGCCGCCTTAATTAGTACAGATCGGGATTATCTAGTTTGCCTTTTCAGCAAACTGGGCAACATACGAAAATCGTGGATCCTGGTATTTATTATTGCCTGACCATGTTCCACTTCATCATTAACATTAACATAGCCCCAACCCGAAACCGCAAATTTTCTCGTGCTTTTTCCCAAACAGCTTCCACGATTCTAATTTTTCGTCACACTCAGTCCACCTTTACCAGAGACTGGCCGGAACAAGACGAATTTGGGATGATGGAACGGTTGACACCACACCCGTGGTTCGTCCGCACCCGTTCGTTACTACTTTCTCTTCGGAACAATTTTTTTTTCCTCTCTTGGGGCTTCGTCCCAGCGCTTCATCAATAATTTTTTTTCACTGAGAACGAGATAAATGGCTGGACAGCTAAACGACGAAGAAAAAAAATACATGCTCGTTCACGGGATTAAAAACGTATATACATCCCAATATATATGGGTCCACACAACTTTTATTTTCACACAACTTTTATTTTCTTTATAAGAATTACCTTGGGCGTTTCCAGTCCCTGATTTTATTTTCTGCGACGTATTCAGGTCGACGAGTTATTTACATTAAGATACATAACGTACTCAAAAATATATCCACATATGTGTAATTTTGTATACGACGAAATATGTTTACTTTAGGATAGAACGGGGATCTTTGTCTCGCACAGATTCGGAAATTGAAAACGAACAGAGGCCTACGCAATCTCATCATTTATTTCCTATTTGCCATTTTTTCTCGACCTCAGATGAAGAGAGGACTTTCCCTTTCCTGATAATCATACGAACGAAACTCACGAACCGCGGTCCTATCGACGATGGAGGCGTTGGATTTTGCACCAGAATGCCCGGAGACATTTATGCAAGCTGTGCGTTGAGCACGAACGTGTTCGATACCTATACAAATTTCCTCGATTTGACTTTTCATATAAGCACATACATTTGGGTATTTATAGCACAGACTGGAGATTATAATTAACGTTCTATAGTCATAAACAAGCCGTCATCGAGACTTCTGCCCTAAGGTACTCGAGTTACTGATAGAACGTAAAAAATATATCGGTATCATAAATTAACAAAATAAAGTAAAGCCAACTCGGAACTACGCTTGTGATATGGAATTGTACATTATAAATTTAAAAAATCCTGTTGCGCATGCCGAACATAAAATATCACATGATTTGAGAATATTTCGGAAGTATGAATCTATATGGTGGGTATACATATAAATTCTGGGCCTCAGAATAAAAACAGCTGTACTATTTGGACGAAAAAATGTTCCCTCTAGTTCTGGTGTCATTTAGGGGAGACCCGGGCAGCGCGAACAGCCCAGGCAAAGCGAATACGCCCACGCGCAAACCCCGCACGTAGTGAGGAGTAATCGCTTTGCCTGGGCTGTTCACGCTGCCCGGGTCTCCCCTAATACCAATCTTATAGCCTTTTTTCGGGCCAACAGTTCAACCTTACGTTGACACAGTGGGTCATTTTTACCCGGATGAGTTTCGGGTAAAATGCTTACTTTTTCAAAATTGAAAATATTCAATAATTTTTTTCAACGATTCCATTTACTATTTTCCTAATATTAATTATGTAGACATATTCAGAAATCTGTAAAGTGTATCTCCGATTTGTTCCGATAAAAACCAACTGAAGGGTTGTTAAGGGCAGGTGGATGAAATACATTCTGGGGCAAATTAACTCAGTGTGTCCAAATATCGTGGCCAAATATAAGCGTGTCAACGAAGGGCTAACATAACCTCAAAATGTACATCATGAGCACAGTGCGCAAAATATGTTTGCCTGATTGGCGTTCGATTTGAAAAAGAAATACTTCCGAGGCGTCCCCCGATACGTCAGGCATCGGGGGATGAGGTCAAACCCCCCAGTACCGTGAGGAAGTGGTTTCAAAGGTTCCCGAGTGGAAATATCGACCAACAAAAATTGAAGACGAAGATTTGGAGCAGTTGCCGGACGAAGATCCTTGCCAATCGCAATTAGAGGTTGCTGCTACATTAGGAGTTAGTTAACAAGACATTTCCAGTCGTTTAAACGAGCTCGGCAAGATCCAAAAGCGCGTTACACCGGCAAAGGACCTAGGTCGGTTATATTTTTGCGTGACAAAGCCGGACTATACGTAGCAAAAAGGAACAGAAACGCTTCAGATTCATTGGGCTAGGAAATTTTTACACACCCGGCGTATTCACCACACTTGGCTCCATCGGATTTTCACTTGTTCCAATCGCTCCAACATCTTCTTTACGAGCGTTTCTTTACGAGCGGACGTCAATCTAATGTAAAACCACCTTGCTTAGGTAAATAAAAAAAATGTAATTTTTTTAGTTATTTTCCCTACATACAATTTTTTATGTAATTTCTTACATGTAGCATATGCTAAATGTCTCAACCAATAGGGTATTACACCCTTTTTAAAAGTCGTCTCAATTTGATCCTTTGGTGGTCATAAAGTACTAGAATTTTCTTCTATTTTATGAAATCAATAAGTGCCGTAGGAATGCATTTAAATTTTACATTTCAAATCTCCGCGCGAAAACGCTAGCCGCGATGCTGCTGCGGTTCGTGACGTCACTTGCATAGTAAACATCGACGCTGCGCCAATTGTGAATACGTAAATTTTATTGGTATCCCACATAGAAATAAAATATATAAAAAATATATCGAAAGATACATAAAACATATATTAAATACATTTTGTACGAAAAGTTGGATATGTCAAGTATAATTTTGGATATGATTAAAAACCTATACGATATATAAATATAAATCCACTTAAGATACATCTTAAATATACCAAACATACAAACTGAATGTATGTTTTATATATTTTAAATATGGTTGGTTAAGCAACTTGAGTAACAGATGACGTTGCAAATGAAAAACATCTTCAAGTCGGTATCTCGCGAAGACCTAGCCGCACTAGTCGGAATAAATGATCGGACAAAAAAATTGAAGGGCATGTAATCTCGTAATTCTATTCGATTATCGCTCTCTATGCGTGTATTGTACGATATGCAGACGATACGAAAGTTAATTTAACAAGTAGTACTAGCTCAGTGGGGAACGTCCCAGCTCATCACTCAGAGGTCCCGGGTTCGAAACCACCTTACGGCGTGTAAGCGTCTGATATCATTTAAATTTGAACCATTAATATATTTGAACCGCATACACCATAATCGTAATTAAAGACAAGAAAAAAATATCGTAAAAGGGTACAATGATGTAAATAACGTCATAACAAATTTTTTAATAATATTTCAAGTTTAGTTTAAATATATTTCAAGTATATCTTAAATACACGTTGAATATATTTCAATAATATTTGAAATGTAATATGAACATATTTCAAGTATACTTTAAACGGAGTATGAACATATATCGTGTATATTTTAGAAGTATTTAAAGTACATTTAAAGTATATTTCAATTTTAAGTCGAATACAGTTAAAATACACGTGTAGTATATTTTGAGGGTAATTTGAGTATATTGTAAGTATATTTTCAATATAGTTCGTATATGCGTAACCGCCTATCCAACATATATATTTTTATATACATTCTGAAGATCTATTTTCGGCGAAAACTTTGATATTGCGAATATATTTTTAATGCATTTCCCGTATATATTGCATATATCTAATCTATATCTAAGATGGATAATATGTATCTGAAATATATTTTACATCCTTTTTTAATATATCGAAAAATATATTTTCACATATATTTTATTTCCGTGTGGGATGTTGTTCCTAAATGTACGAATACTAGTGTAAAATCATTGGGAAAGTTGTGGATTAAGGGGCCAGTCCACTTTGAAAATTTCAAAAATCGAAAACAAGCAAGCCTTGAAGAAACCGACGATGATGAGCAATCAGAAGGGATTTTGTACAGTGCAGGAATTGCCGATTGAGTTTAGGTAAGAGTTTTTCATAGTATAAACTTCAAACGCGTTTTTCCCCGAACAACGTTTTCAAAATCTAGCTCCATCGTATCTCTAAAACTAATAAACCGATTCTCTTGAAAGTTGAACTGCATATTGTAAACATGATGCGCAACAAGATGACCCTCGATGATTTTAAAATTTTGCCCTTTTTTGCGAAAAACTGCGAAAAAAACCCGTTTTTTTACTTTTTTCGTTTTTCATTCTGTCATTTTTTTATTTCTTGATAAAACTTTATATCCGAGGGTCATTTTGTAGCTAGTGTCATACAGAATATAACGGATTGATTTTTCTGTTTCAGACAAGCGGTTGCCGAGTTGTGATGGAGCTACCTAGCCCACCTCTTTTTGAGGCGTTACGTTAAACTATCGTTTTTGTACTTAAAAATGAATAAAAATGAATTTTTTTAATGCATTTCAACACTTTATTTATCAAGCCAAACAACTTTTATATTCATATTTTTTATAAAATCAAAAAAAAAATCGCGAAAATAGCCTTTTTTCGCGGCTCTACAGTGGACTGGCCCCTTAAAATGCCAATTGATATAAATATGAGGAAGACTTGGTTACAACTTGCGAGAAGAGATCCAAAGTGATGGTCCGAAAAAAAACTTATTTGTACTTTTTTGCAGTACAGATAACTATTTGAAAAATTGCAATTAACCATGACAAACGAGAATATATAGTTGTTGATGCTTTCTTTCACAGGTTAGAGAGTAATACGTCTACCGCTTTCTTTATTTACTATGTCAATGACGTCACGTCGGAAGCCATTATGGCGGCTACCGTTTCGCGTATTCGTTAAACAGATATAAAAAGAATTTAAAAAAATGAATTATAAAATTTATGTTTTGTTCTTATAATTTAAAACCAACGTTTTTCGTTTGCCTATTCCGAAAACTACCTTATTTATACATTCTTATATAGAGTATTTTTCTTATATAGAGTAAAATACCCTATTGATCACTAATAACCACTGCATCTAAAAGTTCTGTGGTTACAAGTAAAATAATTTTTTAAGCGAATTCTAATGATCAAGAGCGGCGTACTCTTTGAACGGTTTTATTCTTATATGTGACTCAACGCGTATAACGCCTGTAAGGAATGACGATGAGACTACTGTGTATACCGGTCCAGTCTATCTCGCATACTCTATACGCAGGAGATTCAATACTTTAGTATGTATGTTACAACCGTAAGAAACGAGAATTGGCTGTATAGCCAGCGGGGGCAACCTTACGCGCTTTTCTTTCACGCGATGATTCATTGGAGCCAGTGGGCCTTCCAACCTTGCATGAAATGCACTATTCCTATAGATATACCGTGATTCCTAGCTTGCTCACGAAGATTTGCTAACTTAAGGATCGTTAGAAAATGATTTGGTTTGTCTAACAATCACAGTCGTTTTACTTCTCATGTTTGATGCATTTGAAGCAATTTACTATATAAATGAAATTTGCAACAAATTTTATCACTGAAAAAACTGGATAGATTATGTATGCTAGTAATTTATTTGTCAATATCAGAGATCAATTTTTTTAATTGCCAATTAGTTGCGTTGATCCTATTGACTTATCAGTTTTATAAATGTTCATAATACATTACATAGATACATGTAACATTTTCAGTTCATAGTTCAGTTACATAAATACATAACATTTAAAAAAAATGTATTTGGAAAGTGTATTTATTAAGTGTAACAACTTTTATATCAATATCTATAATATAAAGCTATTTAAAAAAATCCATGACAATAGCCTTTCCTTAGCGTCTAAAGTGAGAAGACTCCTTAACTCACTTCGCTCGTGGAAATATTATGGCAACAACCTGAAAAAATAAAGTGCAATTTTGTCATGACTGTATTTTACTAACGATTCATTATAAAGTATTTTCTCCTGTCTTATCGGCTCAGAGTAATCTAGTCGGCCTATCCCTTTTATTTGCATCGTTACGATCGACTAAGTATGATCAATGAAGCTCGGAACTGTACACAATTAAGTGCCGCAATTAGGTAAGTATGTTTTAGTACGTCTGATGAACGCTCGCTTATCTACTTGTTGGTTTAATATCCGAGCTTTGCGGGGGTGTCTAGCACGTGCCGTCAATTATTTCGCCCCCTCACTATGGACAATTTTCTTTGTGATTAATAATATCGTCACATTTACTCAACACTATTTTATGTAATGGGAATAAATTTACCAATTTATAGCTTCATGCTTATTTATCACGCCATAATATACTGGTTGTAACAAAAAAAATTTTAATCTCCGTATTCGTTATTTCGACCCACTATAAATGGATTCATAAAGTAGCTTTTACATTGATTTCCATTTATTGATCGACGTTAACCCTTTGCGGTCACGCAGGGTCCAGGAGACCCCCACGTGCGATTTTGAGTCAAAACCACCATAAGTAGACTGCAAGGGGAGTTGGCCTGCCTTGTAAGGGTTCTTTGGAGTGTCCTTTGTAAGTACCGATTAGGGTCGGATGATTCGCGACAGCAGTTCCATCGTGAGGTCGATACAAAAAAAATTCAGGCCGGTGCTGGGGTCATTTTGACCCCCATGGGACCTGCACGTATATTTTTTCGTGTAAAAGTGGTATTTTTTGTTGTTTTCTTTGCGAGATCACTCTACGTAATGTAAGTATGAATATGAGAACGGTAAAATATGTTTCTATCAAGTTTATATGAATTACTCCGAAATTTTAATTCTTTGCGACATCCGTCTACGTCATTTGCACCTTTTGCAATACTACTTGGAAAACCATAAAACCATTTAGAATGTACGACAAGCACAGGGTTTCCATCTGTGTCGACTGAGGGGGACAAACTTGATTTATTTACGATTTTTTAATATATGTTTTCAAATATCTTTTATATTTATTCTTTACACTATGATCTCATAATTTTTCGAGCCGCTGTTGCCAATAAATTGCTCACTTTCCGCGATTAACGTGCTTATTACTACAAAATGGGCCCTCTTCAAATTTCCAAATAAATACCTTTTTGAAACGCCTGAAGCTATTGTTTTCCTTAAGGGGACCCGGTGGTCTAGAGCACGAAAATTTCACCAATTTTCACGATTTTTTTGCCATTAAAAAATTTAAAAACGATGTTTCAACTTTTCTGGCTTATTACTACGTTTATTGAGCATACAAAACATTTTTTTTTTTTTTTTTCATTTTTAAAACAATATTTATTATTATAAAAATGCCGCTGAAGATGACCGTCGCGAAAAATCGGACCCGGACGGCGTAGGTGATTTCGAGACTTCTACTCATCTGAAACACAAAATTCAAGAAGAATCTTAATCAGAAAGAGTGCAGTTACGGTCGGAACTAGAACAAATCGAAAGAATTAAAAATTGACAAAATGGCGCGCTTTTGAAAAAAAAGTTCGTAAAATCGGGTCTTTTTTCACTAGTTTTTTAGTGTAAACAATAGGAAATTATTTAAATAAAATTATGATTCTAGTTCCGACGATAGCCATACATGTTGTGAACAACAAATCCAAATTTCAAGTGATTCGGTTGAATAGTTTTTTTGTTTTCACCACCGCCGTGCCGAAAAAAGTCGTTTCGAGATAAATGAGTTTAAAGTTTGGGGTACAGATATTTTATCTAGATATAAGGTACAGACGCGGACCGCTCTCTACGTGGTTACTGGGCTGTGGAAGCTATAATATTGGGAATTTCCGCATGAAAATTTCACAGTATATTTTTAAGATACTATACTTTCGAAATATCGAAAAAAAAATCGATTTTTTGAAATTTCTAGATTACCGGGTCCCCTTAAGCTATCATACCTCAGAAGTATAACCCTAATTTTTTTAAATTCATACTTGAAAGATTCATTATTTTTAAGTGAAAAATGGCTTTTTTCACTCATTCATCCGTTCCAGATTTCTTTTGCGCCATTTTGAATCGCCATTACAATATTATACCGAGAATGCCACATTTTAGAAGGTTCAAATTAACACCCTGAATTTTGATAAGCCATTTGGAACAATAGAATCAACGTGGCAATCGTTTAAACATCGCTGGGGTCACACGGACCCCAAGTGACCGACTAAGTTGCTGGCCGAGGGTGTGACCTCGAAGGGTTAATGGTTTGGTTAGCTGATTCTTTGATACTATTTAGATTCAATAAAAAGCATAATAACTTTGTATACGTTTGAGAGCATTCATGACAGCATTATTTCCACTTATACATAATCATATGCCCGATTTACTTTTGAAAATACTCCATCTGACTCTGTCCGTAACGATGAATGCCTCCAGATGCATATGCCTTTCGTTTTACGCCTATCGCATCATCGTTAGAAGAGTCGGTTGACGAGACTCATAACATTTTGATTAACGCTTATGTATATATATATGTGTCATTTTCTCTTGTAAAGTGCAAGAGTCTACGATGACGACGGCGGATCTTCAATCCTTATAGATTTACAGTAAATATGTACTCTTTAACGAATAGAATAATATATTATGTTGCCTATATATATCCATATGTGTGTCTGTGTGGGTATCGTGGTATATACAATAATTTCATGGACATGCTATAACGATGGGAGCAAACGAGAAAAGATGTCCTAGTAGTTCGTCCCTGGCCATCGCAACGCGTGCACGATCAGACGTATGTTGGATGGTGATTCTTGCCCACCTAACACTTTACCGCGTTCACACTGAAAGTCGAAAAAATGTAATCAATGGACATAGAAAAAAATCGAATTGCATAAATATCTTTGTGATGCGTACTTAATATTTGATAAAGAGAAAAGCGATAAATGCCTGCGTATAAAAGTGACACGTGCCACAAGCCATCGGGAGGTAAACTTATATCGTGGATTCACATTAAAAAAAAACAATCAATCATCACTATATTCAATCTTACGGAACATAGGTGTATTTATATTTTTGTTAGTTTTTTTTGTTACGCTTGATAATTGATTCGCGAGTCAAGGACGAAACACAGATGCCAGATTGTCGCGTTCTCATTGCGAAAAAAATCTTGGATTCGTGACCACATACTTTCTTGGGGGCGTCTGGGGTCCGCAAAGATCTATATACATATATATAGTGTAGAGAGTGATATACATACATACACGTTCGGTGGATCCATTGTGAATCGGGTGAGATTTAAGAGTTCGTGCAGCCTGTGGATCAAGGCCGATACGAGTCACTTGGCCATTTCTACATATATACGTGTATATCACATACGGAGAAATGAGTTCACCACGCGAAGCGAGAGTGTCTACGGTGAAAAATGTTGCGAGCACCGAGTCGCCCTCGAAGTGTCATTCGAGAGAGTAACAAAAAGTTGCCAACACAAAGCGAAGTCTTATAACATACATTAATAAGGTTCTTTGGAAATTCTATCGCGGCTAGATCCATCGCCAAATATAGTTTGAAAAAGCATCATTGTCGAGTAAGGATACCGAATGAAACACGCTCAGTTACAAGGAATTTCAAGTCGTCATCGAGTGTCGATATTCCTTAAGGCCGGAGCCTGAATTAGAAGGTCCGAAAAATCGTTTTTCTTAATTGCTTAAATCGATAGATAAACTATCCAAGAATATATTTACAAAGTTACAGAGGCCAATTGTAAATATTTTCGAAGATGCAGGGCCAAAAGCAGAGAAGCGGTTGATATTTGATATTGATATTTACTCCTACTGAAAACTTTGAAGCGCGCTTTCTCCAGTTTTCATTATCACGACTTTTCCAAATTGGCGGGCGTGATAGCAAAAAAACTAAACGACCTATTGAATCAAACCAAAGATTATTTTCTTCAGTAGGAAAATATCTTCCAAGAGGATTTAAAAAAGTCGTTAAAAAAGTTTTTTTAATAATTTTAATAGCACATTAAAGTGTTTTTTTAAACACATTTTTTTGAAACCTGAGAAAAGTTATAATTTTACGATTTTTTCAGCTTTTTCTTATTTTACTCAGAAGAAAAATATATGACAATTGAACATTTTAGTGGTTTTTTTTTGTTTCCGTTAAGAATCACGAGCTGCATCTCTCCCACCGATTGAGGACTGCAGTGGCAAGATGCACATGGAATAGGCTGACGAATAGTAACTTTTTTTCCGCTCTCAAAAAATTCCCGAAAAAACGCTTTTTTGGACCTTCTAATTCCGACTCCCGCCTTAAGGGCATTTATGTAGTGAAATATTCACTCCCGGGACGATTGTCGAAATTTTCCAAAAAATTGATCTGTTTATTGTGAAAAGTTTAACGTTCATTTTCCTAAAGTTTTGGACTCTCAATTTTCCCAAGTTCCACATAAAATTTTTACGACAGGCGAGTGTGTGCCAAATGTCAATATAAAAATGTTACACAATTCAATCTAATTTTTTCTAATCTACTAAATTAATCGATAGAGGAAAAAAATTAACATCCTATGAACTTGATAAATCTGGATAGATTTTCACAGAAATTACATTCACCAGGGTTGGCGACTGAAAAATCCTATAACGTCAAAAATACTCGTTAATTTCCAAAACATTTGCCACTACTCTGCAGCATCAGTCGATCGTAAGAAAAACTGTGGAATATCTTGACCAAAGAGTCCTTTATCTCTTGTCAAAGTAATCAGAGGCGGAACATCTGTACCTATCAATCAATTTCGTAAATCTCACGAAGCCTTCAGACAACTTTCTACGCAACATTTTCTATATATACATACACATCTTTATAATCATTGTATAGAATATGAAATCTATAACGGTATATCACAAAGCACAGGGAGGGAGAGAGAAAATTACGGGGTCTTCTCACTTTAGACGCAAGAAAAGGCTATTTTCATGAATTTTTTGATAGGTGTATATTATAGATATTGATGTAAAAGTCGTTACACTTCATAAATACACTTTCGAAATACATTAAATGATTTTTTTTATGTATTTATGTAACCCAAACAAACTTTGAACGCGTTTTTGTCGAAACAACGTTTTTCGACGGCTTGTTGATAAAATTTTCGAAACTACGGAACTTATCCTTATGAAATTTTAACCACATATTCTTTACAACTATAGCTATAGCGTTTTTTTTCAAAAACGGTGAAGAACACGTTTTTTTTAGTTTTCGACAAACATCCGCCATTTCGTTATTTTTGCATATATAAAAAATCGTGTGATATGCGCTGTAGCCATTAACATACTGAATCCAAAACCGTTTGATTTTTTTGTTTCGTATGATCCATCGCCGAGATTTCATCAACAGCGCAGACCTACAATTTTTGAGGACATTTTTTAACTACCATTTTCGTCTATAAATAGTGATTTAAATGAATAAAAAATTGTTTTTATATATTTCGAAAGTGTATTAAGTGTAACAACTTTTATATCAATATCTATAATATAAACCTATCGAAAAATTCATGAAAATAGCTTTTTCTTAGCGTCTAAAGTGAGAAGACTCCTGGGAATTCTTGTTTATCTAAACAAGGCTTGCAAGAGATCGTTTGATACGTCGGGCCGAAACCCTGCAAGGTCCCTGCGGGGTTCGACCGTTTCTGCTCTCGGGTGAAACCCCACCTAACTCAAACGCGGGAAATGTTCGCGGATCTGGGCCTTGCGAGAGGATCAAAACGCGACGTGCCCCCTCTTCAGAGGGACGACAAACGTCTTTCAATCTGCTCCCCCACCCCTGTGAAATTGGACGCGTCATTCAGGCTTGTTGGTCCTCGAGATCGTTACCTAAGTACGAGTGGGTGTGGATGTGTGTGTATGCGTGTGCACGCGTACATTTGTGTGTGCGAATACACGGGAGGAACTGTTTGGCGTTCACCGTTTCATCCGGGGGCCCCCCAAGATCGGCGCGAACACACCCGCGGGTTTACTAGGTGAGCACGCGACTCAATGTTCGGTCCAGTACGAATCGTGCACTCCAACCCGAAGGAGAGTCTCATCCTCATAAAAAAAAAAAACAATACTCTCCCACACCCCGATCGCTTCAACGCAAAACAAATTTTTTGTCATCCCCGTAAAAAGTCGGGTCACAAGACCCAAAAGAACATCCATTGTATCTCTTTTTTACTTTAAAAGATCGGCTACACGAATGAAAATGATCGATAGACAATAAATTAAGACAGTTGCTCAATCCTCGAATCGCTCGTCTTCGCTCTCAAAAGTAGGTCCCTCATTTTTGTAGACTTTAAGGGTGAACACGATTGAGGAAAAAGAGTGCAAAGGAAGTGGTCGATAACGGAAGTTGGAGCATGGGGCACCGAGTTGCTCTTCTATCCCTGCTGGGGCTACTCACTCTTGGATATGCCGCTAGTAAGTTACTCATCATCTCATTCATCTTATGGCCCAATGTCAAGATATTTATTTCTGCTAAATAAGTCCGCATTTCCACTGTAATTACGACGAGATACGTTGCGCGTCCTCTAAGGTCACATTGCAAAACCGAAAAGTAGAGCACCCCGAACGCTTCAAGGGCATTTCCATCCGCAGACGATTCAACGGGTAATTCCGTTCGGAGTGGGATTTAATTTTTTATTCCTTCAATGATAACCCTTCAACTGTTTCATATTTGACGACGATAGAAAAGAAAAATAACGTTCGGGAAATACCTTCGAGTTGGTTTGGTTTTGTCAACTCCTTTTACGATGAACGGTGAAGCATTACGAAGTATATCTTACAAGAGAGCTCTACACCCTGACACGCAATGTGAGAAGAAAAGTTTCGTTGCTTTTTTCCCTCGTGAGCGACGTTGAAACGATGTCGCTGGAATCCAGTGAACTTTCCTGGAATTTGCAATATTCTTTTCTGGAACGAATGGAGACAAGCATTTTCTAATAGTCGGGATACGATACATGACGATTTCCACACCCAGTCTAAGTGGACGATTGAATCGTTCACGTCTTGAGAAAAAAATGTACACCTGACGATAATTAATTTTTATTTGATCAATTATTCAATGACTACAGCGAGTATACGAATTGTTTTAAACAATATTCGATGACTAATAAAGATCCAATTCCAGCATAGGTGCCAAATTTTGAAGTAGTTAATATTTTGAGTCTAAGAAATGTGAAAAATCGTATTTTTTTAAACAACAATGTTGCATGAATTTTCAATGTTTGGGAACTTTGGGCATGTCCGAAAACAAATTTGTCGAAATCAAGTAAAATCGATTAGATGAAGATTAATATAATCTACGCGCATCTCACTGCCATTTGGAATTGTGTAGAAAAAATATTTGTGCAAATGAAGTAAACCCAATCAAGTTTTTTTCTACGATAACGTATAACCGATCACAGTATCGTGTGCAATCATGTTTATTGATGAAAATCCGCACTCATGGGCGAGCTGCCTAGAAATTATGCAAGCGTTTATGACGATTATAATAGGTGCATGTATTCATTTATTTTTTAATGCAAATAGATGTGACTATTGCGATTATAATACATGTAAGAAAATTATAATTGGGTGGAAATGATTATACCAATTATATTAACATATTGGGAAATTTGTGCTTTGCAGAATGCCCTAGGCAGCGAACTTCCCCGGGTAGAGAAATCATCTGTTACACATCGACCAATGACGTCAAAGCTCTCAAAGACTCGATATGTAGGTGCACAACCCTTGTACACCAGGGGCATGATCTTAAGGATCTTTCTACTACCGGTAAGCCAAACAACGAATATAAATCTAGAAGAACATTTTTTTTTGGCTATCAAAAATAATTCACCGTTTACCGAATCACATAGTGGGTGAACACAATAGATAATACAGTTCACCAGCCGATTTGGGGCCCGAAAACTGTATATTTATTCTAAATCTTATCTCTATACTCATCCTATTTCTACACTTAATATTGATATTCTACGTATGAACACGGAAACATACAATTTTTTTATAAAATATAATTTTATTGAAAGGATTCAGTTTTATCAAATATTCTTACATTGAGTACGCTTTTCTCCGTGATATTCTTGAGTGAACCCTGTCGCGGCAGTCGCGCGTTAAACTCCAAACGTAATCAACCATCATGTGTGATTTTTATATCTTAGTGGAAACGTTCTCCTTGCTTTTTACTGAAGGAGCCAAGATTGTCTGCGAATTTATCTTGATTCTTTATTTCTATCCCGAAATAAGAAACAAAACACTTTTCACGAAATCTGTAATCGTTTTTTTTTTTAATTATTTTTTAACAAGAGACTCTCCGCATATACCTTTGGCCAAAAGTATGACGCACCCTGTAATTTTTCTATCCGGACAAAAAATCGAATATCTCGGAGAAAAAAACGTAAACCAATTTACCAAACGGTGTTTTCAGGAGGATAAACCAGCCTCATTTTGCTTTTTGATTTTGATTTTTGGGATTTTTTTGTACCCCGTACGTCATTTTGAAAATACCGGTTTTTTTTTACGATTTTCGCACTTTGCAGAATCGCGTGCTGGACTTAGAAAAATAGTAATCTCACCATTGAGTGATAAGATCTTTAAGGGGAGATATACACCTAGGAGCCTGAAAAGGGTCATTTTTATGAATTTTTTCAAGGAAAACTATTTGAAATTTCGGATTGGGGTTTTAATTATCTGAAAGTATATACATTCAAAAATATGTTTCATTTTCTTTATTTAAAAATATCATAAATATACAAGGATATTGTATGATCCTTGGAGCGTCGTAAAAAATCTGCGTACACAGTACCCACTGGCGTTTCATCAAAACTCATCTGAAAAAAAAAATCAAAAAGATTATTAAATTAAACACTATAATCTAGTACTTGTCATAGCCGATTTTGAAAATATCGATTTATGACAAAATGGCGAACGTTTGAACATAAATAGTGATTTTTGGGCCAAAAATTAGTTACGTTTTTGCCTATAAAACAAAAACTAAGTAACGGAAAAAAAATCCTATGACAAGTACTAGATAATGGTGTGTAGAATAACCACAAAATAACCTCAAGGCAATCGGTTCATTGGTTTTCGACAAATTTTGGGTACCGATTTGAAAAACGTGGTTGTGAGAAAAACGCGTTTGAAAATTTGGGAATGAATAAATCATGAAATTTGTCAACTTACATGGAATCATCGATACCAGGCCCATAGTGTAGGTCTTCTACGGTCGACGGAATGTTCATAGCTTCTAAATCCTCGACCTCGACCATCTAGGTGTATATCTCTTCTCAAAAAGGAAACCGTTAGCTATAGTTTCGTTTTTTCAAATCGCATAGTTTCTAAGTTACGCCACACGATGCCGGCTTTTCGAAAACCTGGCGTTTATTTTTCAAGAAAAAAAACTAAATTACTCTGTAAAACAAATTCGCACTTTTGTTTAACGAAACCAAAAGCTAACGTTTTCCTTTTCAAAGATCTTATCACTAAATGGTGGGATTAATATTTTTTCTAATTCCAGCACGCGATTCTGCAAAGTGCGAATATCGTGAAAAATTGGAATTTCCAGACGTACCGGGTACCAAAAAAATCGCAAAAATAAAAATAAAATCGTAAAATGAAGCTGGTTTTATCCTCTTCAAAACACCGTTTGGTAAATTGGTTTACGTTTTTTTTTCGCCGACAGATTAGATTTTATGTCCGGATAGAAAAATGGCAGGGTGCTTTCTACTTTTGGCCCCGGGTATATATAGCAAAATACATTAGGATAGTTCGAACAAACTGGTCTCCGTTTAGCTGCCGTCGACATATCACTGAATTAACGTATAATGGCAAAAAATACTTTTTTAAAAAGTTCTTAAATGAACTGCCAACGACACTCACTATGAAATTAAAATTCATTTCAAAACCCTGTGTAGTAACTGGAAATAGAGGTTGGTATAGGGCTCACCAGTCGTTCGACAAAAAATCGTACGAATTTTGCCGGCACCGCGAATATTTTTTTGATGCCTTATGTAGAATACAAGTACAATTAGCGAGATACATATTTTTAACCTCACGATCATTATGAATTTTTCGATGGTCAATTGGAAAAGCAGAAAACTCGTATCAAGTCGGAAATTTGAGCATTAGAAATCGTAGTTTCATGAAAATAATCAGAAATATCGGGATTAGTGATAAACTCCAAAATGATCTAGGTACATTCTTACAGCGATGGTACGTAACGTACAAGGTAGTAGAGCTAATGGCAGCTGCAGGAAATGGGGGCATCGTGTAGAAACCGGATATAGGATTATTCATGTTCGATGGATTGCATAAACGAACACATAACGAACCTCTATATGTATATACATACGTTCTTCAATCCGAGTGTCGTGTTCGACGTATAACGAACGTCCTTGCACTTGCAACAGGATATCGAATTCTATCGATATATTCCCTATGAGTAATCGCTAATCTTATGTGTACCTGGAAATGATCTTGTACGAACTTGCATTTGCCCATTTGCAATAATAAGCACCACGTTCATTATTCATGCTAATCCCCACGAGGCATCAACGTTGGGTTTTTTCTTCATTGTTAATTCTTTATCAATCGCAACAATTCCCCATTGGTAAAAAAAACGCCATGACTATCAACACTGTGATTATCGACACCGAATAGAAGAATTACGATTTATTGCACAACTTCCGAGTCTTGCGTCAATTTCTGTACATTGTGAGGTTTCTGCACGTGTCAAACGAAAAAACTTTTGTTCGGAAGATTCGAAAGGCCGGGGCGCTCGCTCAACGGTGAAAGAACAGTGTACGAAACTCCTCCCTTTATTAAACTCATCTTCCAACATAACGCGATTCTTTTTTTGGAATACCAACGTAACGCACGGTTCGCTAATCCTTGGACTGCCGGCTTGATTCGTATAAATGTAAGTTAGTGAGACAATAAAGAAAAATAGCAGACAAAAAACACCTTCTTCGTAGCCCAGTACGCGCAGGAGTTTTCTCTGCTCTCAAAAGGTTTTATATAGTATGTGTGTGCCTCAAACATACGTTTTTTACTTACTTAATTTTTTACGTAATTTACTTACTTAATTTTACTTATTTCTACTTAAATATACTTATTTTTAGTGGTGGATTTTTCGAATTTATCAAGTAATATTTTTTTCCATTTTTTATTTGACAATGGTCGTAACATTTTCAGGGTAAAGTAAAAATGCTGATCGCAGGCTGGATTTTTGTCACGATTGGAGGAGAGTTTCCCCTTCAAAAAACAGGATACATAAATCAGAAAGTAGTATCGATTAAAAACACATAGACACTTTTCTGTTAGATTGCCGTTTCCTTTCATAACATTACATTTGATTCGGTTACAGTAATTTTGCCCGGTTCAACAAAATTAGTATTTCGACAAAAACTTTCACATTATAATACAAAGAATATTACCACCTTTGGTGTCTATTTTTCTAGATGTAAGCATTTTAGACATATCCATCTTTTTTTAAATTAACTGGCTCTCTGCTTCATGATAAATGTTCACTCGAATTTCCAGGATGTTACTTATGACACGGGTCAGTCAATAACCTCGAAATTCGCAACTGTAATGGAGGTTGTAACTACTTTCCGGAAATCCAAATTTCTTGACTTTCTCTGAAATAGCACTAAATCTTTATTTCGAATGTAACTTTTAACAGGTATAATAACGCACGAAATCAGCATGTGGGATGATTAATAAAAGAAAAGTACTCCATTAAAAAACTTGATATTTCTTGATGTATCCACGACTTTGATATATTACATAACCGTTAATTCACATTGTGTGATTATTCTATCAATTAGGGAATTAAAGTATAATGACGGCGGCAAATGAAATATAGCTTTAAAAAACATTATATGGATTGAACGAATAACACTATTTGAATTTTTAAAAGTCGCACGTATACCACGATTTTCTATTGCTGGAAATAAGATGGAAATAAAAATCTCGATAGTTTCTACGAATCAATGGATCGTCTCCCTTAAAGGATTCGTGTAAGACTTGGCAAAACTGGCGAAGACGTGTGGAATTGCGCAAGGCGTAATGAATTTCTTTACAAAGGGACTTTCGGCACGTATACGCCCGGTAAAACGCCTCGCACTGGCAGCCACATGAACACAGAACTACCGACAGTAGTGTAAGTCTGCGGAGAGCAGACTTGCGAAACGTCTGTGAAATGGGTTCACGACGGACCCGGGGGGAATTTCTTGCAGGCTTGTGTTATATGGGACGTACTTTATTATCATCGAACACCGACCAAAAGTGTTTTATATTCTATTGAAACTATTGTGGTTATTATATAGTACATTGCGACTCGTCACGACTGATACTTTGTCAAAGTCCCTATCCTGACCATACCCTGTTAGATCGATCATTAAATCAAGCAGCCTTTGTACACTGATATATGGACGATACAAAGATAATTGGCAGACTGACGTCACACGCGTATCACAGAAGTTCCATTGAAACCAGTATATAACAATTTTCCTTCCCTTCCATTAATTTATTATTTCTTTGCGGGGTTGAAAAAAAAACATTGTTTTCCACGCACTCGTCTGCGCATTCGTTAGTTTTTCGTTTATCTTTAACTATTGTATTTGTCATCTTCATTTCTTTACAAGAGTGAAAGTAAAATTTATTCGCAGATAACAACACGTAACCGTGTGACATGATATCGAGCAACTGAGTTTATCTTTCAAATATGGAGTCCGGATATTTCACGTGGGTAGAATACAAGACATTTAATTTTGCGCATTCGCAAAACGACTGTGCCATTTTTTCGAGACGATAAATTCTGCATCACATACTCTCTCCTTTATTCTCGAGCTCCATGCTCACTCTCCGAAAAAAAATCAATTCTGAGGCCAAAGTATCGACAAAGGAGGAGGCTTGTTTTCAACTGAATGAATGTTTATATTTGGCCGAGTAAAAACGTGCTTTCCATCACTTTTTTACCTGGACGAATGACCAATGATTTTTTACTATGAATTACGATGGAAAAGTACTGGAATAGCCGATAAATAGGGAGTAAATTGAAATCACGGGTGATGGATTCGACCGCAAGCTTAAATACCGTCCAGTCTCGTTGAACTTTTATCGAACCTGAAACGCACTCATCGCCGTGACATTTGACACCGCGAAGATCCGCCCAAGCTACTCGTCTAATTCAGCGAGTGGCGTCACCTGCAAATCCCAGACGCGAAGTGGTTTGTCAGGTTTTTTTTCCAGTACACCTATCTCCGACATTCATGCACCATTACAGTCGCGAACTCGAGATTGCCGTGCCAAGTGTAGCTTTATACCATTGGAGAATACACCGAGATTGCCTTGAGCTACGACGTTGTATCAACGAGCGTATTAAATAGCGTAGTGTTTCACTAGCTAGTAGTTAAGTGTCGCATTAGTCAGACTTAAAAGAATTATGTCGTTTACGGAGTAATTTTTAATTGTCGATATTTTTTAATTCGTTTTCCACGAAACGATATTTTTTTATTCATTCAATGAAATATTGATAATTGCATGGTCATGCGTATTCATATTTGTTAAGATGATAGGTAAAGCTTTACTGATAAGCTACAACTATCATGTTATCCGCTGTTCATTAGTTTATCAATCATTCGAACAAACGTGGTATGCCTCAAGGAATTTTATAATCGCCTTAGAAAATATTTCCATACCCCATACAAAAAAATTGTTCCCGTTCGTGAATTTCAGAGTACACTGTACAGCACTTGTTTCAATGTTCAAAACACTTTAAGGGGTCTTCTCACTTTAGACGCTAAAAAAGGCTATTTTCATGATTTTTTTTGATAGGTTCATATTACAGATATTGATATAAAAGTTGTTACACTTAGGGGAGATATACATCTAGAAGCCGGAGAAAAGGTCATTTTTGTGAATTTTTTCAAGGAAAACTATTTGAAATTTCGGATTGGGGTTTTAATTATCTAAAAGTATATACATTCAAAAATATGTTTAATTTTCTTTATTTAAAAATATCAAAAATATACAAGGATATTGTATGATCCTTGGAGCGTCGTAAAAAAACGTGCGTATACGGTACCCACTGGCGTTTCTTAAAAAACCATTTGAAAAAAAAACCAAAAAGATTATTAAATTAGATACTATAATCTAGTACTTGTCATAGCCGATTTTGAAAATATCGATTTATGACAACATGGCGGACGTTTGAACATAAATATCGATTTTTCGGCCAAAAATTAGTTATTATTTTGCCTATAAAACAAAAACTAAGTAACGGAAAAAAATCTCATGACAAGTACTAGATAATGGTGTATAGAATAACCACAAAAAACCTCAAGGCAATCGGTTAATTGGTTTTCGAGAAATTTTGCGTACCGATTTGAAAAGCGTGGTCTAAAGAAAAACGCGTTTGAAAATTTGGGAATGCATAACTCATCAAATTTGTCAACTTACATGGAATCATCGATACCACCCGAATAGAAATTTCTTAGAGTTAGCCTGACCAGGATAAGGCCCCGATCGGGGTGTGATACGGGTAACACCTATTACGGGAATCCTGATACGGCCCCGATCGGGCCAGAAGCATTTAGGCCCTGAATCAGGCTATACTAAAATGGCCCGACTAAGGCCGTCCCTGATAAGATCCTACTAAAGCTTTCCCCGATAGGGCCCTACCACAGCTTGTCCCGATAGGCCCTACTAAGGGTTTCCATGATAGGGCCTTAATAAGGCTGTCCCTAATATGGCCCTAATGCCCTACTCGGGTAGTCAGGCAAACTGATCGGGCCCTAATTTTGGTCCCATCAGAATTTCTACGCGGGCAGGCCCATAGTGTAGGTCTTTTACGGTCGACGGAATGTTCATAGCTTCTAAATCCTCGACCTCGACCATCTTAGGTGTATATCTCCCGTTAATAAATACACTTTAGAAATACATTAAACATTTTTTTTTTGTTTATTCAAGTCACTATTTATAGACGAAAAGGGTAGTTAAAAAAATGGCCTAAAAATTTTAGATCTGCGCTGTTGATGAAATCTCGATGGATCATCCTAAACAAAAAAATCAAACGGTTTTAGATTGAGTATGTTAATGGCTATAGCGCATATCATACGATTTTTGATACATGCAAAGTAACAAAATGGCGAACATTTTTCGCAAAGAACAAAAAAACGCGTTTTTGGCACAAAATGTTAATTCTTGATATGCGCTATAGCTATAGTTGTAAAGAATATGTGGTTAAAATTTCATAAGGATCGGTTCAGTAGTTTCGGAGATTTTATCAACAAGCCGTCGAAAAACGTTGTTTCGAGAAAAACGCGTTTAAAGTTTGTTTGGGTTACATAAATGCATAAAAAAAAGCTTTAATGTATTTCGAAAGTGTATTTATGAAGTGTAACTTTTATTTCAATATCTGTAATAAAAACCTATCCAAAAAAATCACGAAAATAACGTTTTCAGCGTCCAAAGTGAGAAGACCCCTTAACAGTAGGCAACACGTGGCCAAGCATACGTTGAAGCTTTATTAATCGTTCGACCTAAGGATGAAAAAACATTACTGTAAAGAATTGACAACTTTTACTACCCCATCATTTAAGCTGCCGACAGCACATGCTTATCAGGCGAGATCAAATCAGGCTGTCCAAATCAGACCGCAACTGTCTAAAAATGAGCTGATGACAATATATTGGCGAACCACTCATTTCAGGTATCACGGAGCTACAGAAGTCCTGGAAGGATATGAATCCTGTTCTTCAATTCATTTTGGCAGTCAACGACAATGACGGAACCCTGAAAACATCGGCTCAAGTTCGATTGGAAGCCACAGCTCGTGTCATGCGGATTCTGAAAGAGGTAATTAATTGAAGCCAATTTATTTCGTCCGGTGTCTATATACAAGTAAAAAATAACTTGAATAAAGGGATTGTTTATATAAGACCCCAAATATATATTCATAAAGAAAAAGATTGTCCACGTCAATAATAATGAAAGTTCGTGTAACGAGTCTGTGTCTGGTAGAGCAAACGACTCTCGATTTTAACCTGAGGACGAATGGCATGGTTCTCGTGAAGAGCGTGCGAACGAAAGTATATCGCGCGTAAGAGCGGACAGCCTCGATTCACGATCGTGGTCAACGTTCGCCGCTCACCTACACCTACCGCGGAGAAGCGATAGCACGCTTTTCATTTTTTTCCCCCTCTCACTATCGTACACGGTACCGAGATCTTTCGACAAGTATGCAGCCTCTCCCTTGTGAATTGCACCTGCACTTCCTCTATATCCCATTACGTGACGAACTCCTAGACCACAGAATCCAAAAAATGAAGGGAACTCCCCTTGTTGTCTAATTACATGATCCATTAGATTTTGCAATTGCAAATAACACGCGTCAATTTATTCATAATCGATCTAGGAATAAATGTATTTTTATGTACATATACTCATTTTGATTGATTGTTAACTTCGATGATAAGGTCGACGGCATTGAGCTTAATGTCACTGCTGGCACCAAGGAACGTCTCGTGCATTTCGTGCAAGGATTAAAGACCGAGATGGTCAGAAAATCGAAGGAAAAACGAATTCTCATGGTCCTGCCGACAAAGCCTCAGGACCTAGCGAAACAATTCGATCTCAAAGCTTTATCGAAGTAAGCAGATTAAGAAATTGCGTCTGGACGTGCTTATAACAAGCGTATAATTTTTTTTCCTGTCCACGTTACTAAAATGTTTAACGATTTAATTACTGGTGTTTTATGCATTCCGTTAACCCGGGACTCTCCAGCTATGCCAACGTTTTTAATTAGACTTTACACTTTGTAGATACGTCGATCTCTTTACGATACCGACGCATTACTTGGTCGAAGATGACGAGGCCTTTCGAACGTTTCATCCGTCGAGATTAATAGGACTCTTCGATATGCTGAATACCGATAGTATCATCGATCTAGTCACCGGTCTCGGCGCTGAAAAACGGAAGATTCTCGTTTCTCTACCGGCGAGTGTTTACAAATTTACGCTGGAGAATAGCCAGGAAAATGCGCCGAGAGCTCCGGCAAAAACGAAACAACCGGTACAGATTAGCCGATCTGAAATGTGCGAAACTATGGAGAAGGGTGAATGGATCGTTGAGAGGGACGAGGATCTCACGGCACCATACGCCTTCAAGGACGATACTTGGATAGCTTTTGAGGACAAGATTTCCGTTGGAATCAAGGTCTGCCTTGTTATTGTCTTATTTGGCGCCACACATGCGTCTATAATACGCTTTTTCATAACACTATATGGGTTTCATGGTCTTCATGTCACAGGGAAAGTATGCGTTACTTCGGGACCTCGCCGGTCTGGGAATTCACAATGTTGAGAAAGATTCAAAATCGAAATGTGGAAAATCTCTTACCGAGGAAGTTTATCATTCCTTTACGGACAATAAGAGAAAAACCCGTCAGGCTGTGTTGACCTCGCTACACGATGATCTTCAAGTAGGTCATTCTATCGATTTTCCATTCAATATTTCCGTCGCTAGGTCGCTCGATAAGAAAAAAAAACGATTCTCTTCCATCATTCAAAAGGAAACACCGAATTCGTATCCGAGTCACGTAAAGTCCTCGGAATTCAGGATCGTTCGCGTGGTCGACACGGACGGGCGCGTCCACGCGAATCGCGAGAACATGCAGACCGAATTTTCATGCCCGAGACAAGGCTACTTTGTTCATCCAAAAAGTTGCAACAGGTAAATTGACAAAATACCTCATTTTTTCATATGGCAACAACACGGTTATCTTTAATTTCAGGTTCTACCGTTGCGTGAAATTCAATCAGGGAATCGAGGATTACAGCGTTTTCGAGTTCGATTGCCCAGCCGGTCTGGCATTCGATGAACGAACAGAAGTTTGCGTATGGCCAGGTTCGATCACGGAAGGTTCAGCTTGTCCGGGAAGCAGTGAGATTGCACCGACGAGAGGGCCCAAGTTCACGTGTCCCGAGCAACCGGGATATTATGCTGATCCACAAAACTGTCGATTTTTCTACGCTTGCTACGATCTCGGTAATCGAAGGACTTTTCGAATGTCGATGTTTCGGGCAAAAAAATGCAAAGTATTTAAGTTCATCGATGTCTTCTTCTGTCACAGGCGTAGGCGCATTGACGGCTTATGAATTCCGTTGTCCGTATGGATTGGTTTTCGATGAGACGAAACTGATCTGCGAATGGCCATATCTTGTACCAAGTTGCGGGGGTGGCAATTATAGCCGTAAAGAATATGAGACTGGGTCCGGTTCGTTCAGCTCTATATACGGAGGATATGATGATCAGCCAGGATCCTCAGGTGACGTAGGACACGGTGGCGGACGTACCTCAGTTCAATCCGGATATGGTGGAAATGTTGGACAAGGTGTTTCGTTGGGAAGCGGATACGATGGATCTTCCCAGGGAAACCAAGGAGGATCTTCGCAGGGTGGATACAATTCGGGTCATGAAAATTACCCGGTCAGGAATGAAGGACCCAGTACGGTTCCCTCAGGATACAGTGGCAGCGATCCCTACAGCGGATCATCACGAGATGGTCATACAAGAGTTCCTGCCGGATCTGGTGGCCAAGACGGATACGGTGGATCATCCAGAAGACCATACGACAATAAACATGCAACGGGTCCCTCAAGGTACGACGAAAGCGGACATCCAATAGTTCAGTCGGGACATGACGAACAAGGATATACTACAGGTCACTCAGAATACAGTGGAAGCGGTCTACGTACAACAGTACATTCGGGATTAGGCGATAATACACGCACGACGCTTAGTTCGTCAGGATTTGGACATAACGATGCTCACGGTGGATCATCGGAAGATCGTTACGGTAATCGACTTACGACAATTCGCCCAGGATACGACGAACATGCGCTGAGGCACGATGGATCCACAGATGCAAACGGTCGCGACATAACATCAAAAGGAAACGATAATCAACATACCACAGGCTACTCAGGATATGGTGCACATGGACAGACAACCGTTCATTCAGGATCTCAAGGTATGCGCGGTGGACCAGCAGGAGGATATACAGGCGGCTACACAACTCAATCTGGGTACGGTGGAAGCGGACATACAACGGCGCATGCGGGATTCTTTGGAGACGGTCGTACCACAGTTCACCCCGGATTCGGCGATAGCAATTTACATGGTGGCATAATAGAAGAAGGGTACAGTGGTAGACGTCCAGTACACTCAGGGTACGGAGGAGATGGTCGTACAACCATTCATTCGGGATACACCGGCAGAGAAGGTGCAGCCGTTTACTCAGATGGCGGAAAAATCAACACACACGCTGGAACTTCCGAAGCGGGATATAGTGATAGACGCGGAACGACTAAATCAGAATATGATGGAGATAGACATTCAACAGGGCATACGGGAGATAGATATAATAATGCCCGGGGTGGTTCATCACAAGGAGAATATGGTGGATATGTTACCCAATCATTCAGAAATGATGATGTTCGCGGTGGATGGTCGGGAAGCGGACCTGCGATTGGACATACTACAATTCCCTCAGGTTTCGAAGATGGCAGGACACACGCTGGAACTTCAGTAGTAGGATTCAATGATGGACACACGACAACGCATTCCGGACAGAGCGGAAGGGGATACTCAGGTCTTGGAAGTATTGAGGGACACAGTGGATCACCGGAAAGCGGGTATGCTATTGGACATACTACAGTTCACTCAGGATATGGGAATCGCAACACCCAAAATGGCGTGGATTTTGGTGGCGAACACGCAACTGCGCAGTCAGGATCCGGTGGAAGTGGACGTACGACGGTACACTTAGGACTCGGGGATAGTGATGCGCACGGTGGATTGTCGGAAAGCGGATATGCTATTGGACATACTGCGATTCCCTCAGGTTTCGAAGACGGCAGGACACACGTTGGAACTTCAGTAGTAGGATTCAGTGATAGGGACACGTCAACGCATTTGGGACAGGGCGGAAGGGGACACTTAGGCCTCGGAGGTATTGAGGCACACAATGGATCACCGGAGAGCGGATATGCTATTGGCCATACGACAGTTCACTCAGGATTCGGAAATCGCAACACCCAAATCGGAGTGGGCTCTGGTGGTGAACACGCAACTGCGCAGTCAGGATACGGTGGAAGTCGACATACGACGGTACACTCAGGGCTCGGGGACAGTGACGCGCACGGTGGATTATCGAACAGCGAACATGTTATTGGACATACGACAGTGCATTCAGGTTTTGAAGATGGTCGCACACACGTTGGAACTTCAGGAGTCGGCTTCGGTGACGGACACGCAACTCTGCAGTCACCACAAGGTGCAAATGGACTTTCGACCGTGCACTCGGGATTTGGAAATGGTAATGTCCACGGGGGATCATCGGAAAGAGAATACAGTAATATACACACCACTCACTTAGGAGATAACTCAGGTGCAACAGAAAGTAGTTCACACGTTCTATCATCCGATGCGGGATACGCGGGATCCTTAGGAGTATCTCATCCAACAGGTTACTCGGAGCAATACAGGACGGTAGGAGAAGATGTAGGAAGAAAAGAAAGCTCCGGAAACCGTTATCAAACTGGCGAGGGAAAACCTAAGTACATAAATCTTGATAACGGAGCTTTCACAGGACAAACGTCTGATATATACGGTGTCGGTTTTCCGGTATCTCAGTATGGCGGCCAAATTGCTCCCACCATCGCTCCCGGAATAGCTCATAATATAGGTGTCGAAAATTCTGAGAAAGCCGGATCAACAATTTATTATGGTAATTTCGGTTCTGGTGAAAGGGGAGGGTATACCAACGCAAATGGCCATTCTGTAGTTTCTACAGGATCTAATACGGGATCGTATAATGACCACACATCGCATAGAGGACCTCAAGGCGTGCCATCATCAGATAGCACGTTTTACCACCAGGGTCATCACAAAGCCTCTGGATCCTCTGGTAGTTACGCGGGCGATATTTCCACCGGAAGTATCACAGCGACACCGGGTGTTATAGGAACCTCTGATTTAACATCTGGAACCGTCTACAGCCATGGTGATGCTTCCGGAAGTGTCCTAACCAGCCCTAACAAGCAGGGCGTGCTTATATCTGGATCAGCTCAGCCGGGATACGTGCACACTCATTCAGGAACACCTGGTTACGTGGTCGCAAACGGAGTTAAAACGACTTACGACGATGGAAGTGCAAAGGGTCATTTTTCTCAGGGTGTTGGAACTGACGAAGTGGTTGTAACTGGCCCGCAAGCAACTGGAGTTATTTTGACCGGTCATTCTGGATCAAGAACTTATCTAGCGGGCCAAACTTCCCCTGGGGTCATCGTTGATAGTGCGGCGAGACCTGGAACTTCTATAAGTGCCGCTACTGGAAAACAATATAGCTCTGGAGGACTATCGACTTACAGCGGAACGGAAGGTAGTTCGAGAGCACCAAACGCGCCAAAGAATCCATTCATTGTTGACAGCAAAAATGAAGGATACAAGACGAACGAATACTACGACAATGGTGGTCGCGGCACGATTCGTTACAACAATGGTGAGGTGACTCACAAATACACCGAGGACGATGTGAGATTCCATCAATCGAAATTTGGTACACTTCCCGAATTCGATGCCAGAAATGTTCAAACAAGTTCCATGACTTTTACCAAAACGGGACCAACGAAAACTGGCATTACAACTGCTCAATTGGGAGGTAGCGGTACTTATGTATCAAGTAACGCGAGATCTAAACCGACAATCACTTCGAACAATATTGGCGCTAATGCTTTTAACACTGGTTCCGGTTATTCCGGCGATTCGAGACAAACGATCGGATCCGATTATATAGATACTGAAATGGATATTTCCAAAATAAGTGTTGGTTCAACAATAACGAACAGTGACGAATCAGCATCTGGATACAGCTATGATAAGCCAAAAGTAGAATTCAACCCATTCGGAATATCCAGCACAACGGAAGCTCCAGCCACATTCGGCAAACATGACATATCCGTACGTCCAACGAGCCCAGGACCATACTTGGATGTTCATGTTTATAATAATCCATTGCTTCCCACGTCTGCCCCTATCGGCTTTACTACTGGTCCTCTAGAAACCTTCAGAACGACTGTTTTTCAAGCTGCAAGAATTCCCAGCTCCGTTTCGACCGTTAGACCGGTTATCGACACTGGGTATAACTCCATCATTTCGTCAACCAAATACCCGATAAACATGAATACCAACATTTTCGATAATAGGCGTACTACCGGCTATAGTGCCATTCCACTTTCGGAGAAAGGTGACTCCGCACTCGATATTAACGGTTCCTTCCAACCTCACTTACCGACTGGAGAACACTACGAGCCTATTCCACCGGCGGTCGGTGTTCAACCAACGGGGTATGGGAAATCGAGACGACCATCTACAGCTCACTCCTCAATAACTTACCCAAGTCCAGCTATTTCGGAACAGGTGAGTAAAGCATTGCAAGATTGACGGTGCAAGTTAAGGCGCAGTGCCACACCGGCTGAGCGGCCATGGGTACGAGAGAGATACGAAGTCATGAGTGTCGGTGTGACACATGTCCTCAAGGACATGGATCACACAGCCGGTCGGTATCGATCCTACAGCCAAGTTTTCTCCTAGACGGATGACATTTTGGGCTAACAAGGAGAAAGACGTTGTTCGTCGTTTATCACAGCGAAAAGTGTTTCTTTTTTTGTCCCGGCATATCTGCCGTCTCGGAGAACACTGGGAATCTGCAAATCAGCAATCTCTCTCGCACTCATAGCCGCTCGGTCGGCATGACACTTCGCCTCAAGATGAGGAAACGCACGTTCAGTCGGTAACAATCTTGCAGCCAAGTTTTCTTCTAAACGGGTTACATGTCAAGCTAACGGAGAGGTAGACGCAGTTTCGTTATTACCGAGTTACAGTTCGTAGCCGGAAAAAAGAGTTTTCGTTTTTTTTTTTTTTTTTTTTTTTTTGGAAATGGTTGCAGGTTTTTAATTTTTTTTTTATAGTAAAGGGTATCATTTTAAGTATCTTGGACAATTTTTTTATTCGAAAATATTTATAAACGACGGAGAGACAGTAAATTGCACAGACCGCTGTGCAAAAAAGGTCCTTCGCAGTGACCACTCCTGCTCGGGAACAAATAATCTAAAATCAAAAAACCAAATGAATTTAGCCTTTGTTCCGTATTATCTAGTCTTTAATCGAAGGATTCAATAAAATTATGATTTTTGAAAGAATGGTCACCGATCGAAAGTGATCGTCGAAATTTCGGTAAAAAAACACTCTATTTTCGTTGATAACAAAAGAAGCCTGAATTGAAAAAAAATCCGTCGTTTAAGGATTGCTTTTGAATATACAAAAAATGCTTGTGACATTTAAAGCAGGTTTAGTTATTTTTGAGATATTTTGGTCACCGATTCTGACGAAGTCATTCCGAGAAAAGCGCGTTTAAAGTTTTTACCTGTAACGGTAAAGCGGTAAGCGGACCTACCTGTAAACGCTCATAACTCCCCCAATTTTCAACGGACCGACTTGAAATTTACAGAGAATATTTTTGAAAGGTTATACTATAAGAATCCGTCGAAAACAAAAAATCGATTGTTTCAAAAGTTCCAACTAGCTGTAACCTTGCAACCTCCAAACCAATCAATGAGCTGTCGCGTTTGCACTCACGGCAGCTTGCTAAGTATTCCGTCAAAATGATCAACATTTCTTGCAGACTAATCGCGGATTTATCGATTCTTCCGATTACCCGGAAACAAACGATTACTCCATGCAAACCGATGGGACTTTCGGACAGAGAATATATCATAGTTCCGTGAAATCTACGTCGAGCAATCAAACTCCAATATTCACCCCTTCGACAGAGGTTTGCCAAACTGTAAATGAACGGCACAGTTTCGGGCGAAAAACCAAACAATCTTAAAAACTAATTTCCATTCTATTCCAGAATTACAACGGTCCAACAAGCACCATCGCACCAGCGATCACTCTAACTTACAGACCGCCTTTTAGGATCAGCATATCTGAGCCAACATTGCGTGTACCTGCGGAGGGCTACAGTCACTCGAAGCCTTCGATAAAGTATGCAAGCACGACTTCACCATCCGTAACCGACGAGTATCAAATTGTCGATGGAAGGGAATCAAACACGAGGTATACCGGTGGATCGCCGACAAATATCGATTTCTCCAACTCAGAGGTGGAAAAACTCAACGCAAATTACAATCGCGGCAGTACGAAATTCATTCCAAGACCCTACGAGGATTACGGGGGTGACGGCCACGAGGAAACAACGTTGAGCACAAATGGATATTCACCCCAAGAATCGTACTCGCAAAATTCAGGACAGTCTTACGCATCCGATGACATTTCATTGTCCCATAAATCACAGTCCGGCAGTTACGGCCGAGTTTACACTACACCAAGATACGAGCTAAAAACTCAGTCCCAAGGATTTGGCAACAGGCTCGAAACTGTCGATGCAAGGGATTACAGCATCATCGAAGGAAACTTGGACACGTCATCGAATCACGGAGTCGTAGAATCGACAACTCATTTGCCCATTTCGATATCATCACTGGCTCCGTCCAGGCAATCATCTTATACCAGGGGCCCTTCGTCTCGCGGACCAACCATCCCCGTCGTAACGACATATTCCGGCGGTTACGGCAGAGGTTCGTCAACTTTTTCGTACACAGCGACAACTCCGAAGAGTCTGGAAAAGCCGAAAGGACGGGGTAAAGTTATCGTCAAATTCAGCGACCTGCATCCCCTCTTATTGGGAAAACTAGGCGCCGAATGTACTTGCAAAGCGGATCCATTCGCAAGTTTCCGCGGTGACAAACCACTGCCCATAGATTCATCGAAGGGACGAGTTGATTTGAGAGACTACGACGAGTCTGAGGTTTACGTGGATCTCGAGTCGTCGAAGGAAAATGGGGATTACGATTCCTCAGGAGATATCACGAAGCCTGATTATGACGACGGTAAATACGAGACACCGATAATAGCTGTTTTCGATCGGGCCACGCCTTCGCCGAAAAGTGCTGCCATTACATGGCAAGGATCCTCAACCACTTGCCGACCGATTTCCTCGTCCACTCGTGCATCGCCAGCCTCAACGTACTCGAGACGTAGCGACGGATCATTCTTCAAAAACGACGCTTCCCCGAGTGCCTCCTTCACGAACGAACGCGGCGTTGGTAATTTCCGAGCTGGAAAGAACCTCGATACTTCCAAAGGCTCGAGTCCCAAAGCCCCGACAACCAAAGGCTCAACTTTTGATCGCTACGGCCCAGGTGGTCTTCGCGGGCTCGACGAAACTCTCCAGGGTGCCAGCGACTGCGCGCGACCCGGTCTCTTCCGACATCCGAATTATTGCAACAAATTTTATGTCTGCCATTGGGACGAGTGGAAGAAAAAGTTTACCCTACACGTCTTTAACTGCCCCGTTCACTTGACCTTTGACAATGGAGCCAGTGCTTGTAACTGGCCGAGCAAGGGACCCGCTTGTCAAGATGACAATCTTCTCGTCTAAAGTCTGTGTCTTTCTCGCTCGCTCTCTTTCTTTCTTCCAATATGTATAGGGGAGGGGAAGGCATTTACGAAAAAAATCATACGCAAACCTGCTTTCTTCTTCGGTGTAGAAGTTTAAGGACTGCTTGGCTCATTCGTTTCGACTATTCTTCCCTGGATCCTCGTAATAGTTATTCATGATTATTTCGCACGAACGGTTATTTAGATGACCGCAGACCGAATCGAGTGAAAAATATAAGGCAATGATATATCGTGTGTATGTGTATACATATACATATATATGTGTGTTTGTGTGTGTGTGCGTGCGAGCGTGCGTGCGTGTGTGTGTGTGTGTGTTTGTGTGTGTGTGCGTGCGAGCGTGCGTGCGTGCGTGTGTGTGTGTGTGTGTGTGTGTGTGTGTGTGTGTGTGTGTGTGTGTGTGTGTGTGTGTGTGTGTGTGTGTGTTCGGTAAGTAGCACGAAAACATTACCGTCATTCAGAGAGAAAGTCGATCGAACTCATCGATCCAAATCGGTTTGACCGTTGATGCGATAAAACGATCACCGCTGTTCAATCTTCAAGTACGCCAACAAATTGTACATGTCTTCTACACCCCCTACACATATGGAAGAAAGAAAAGCGAATTCAAATCCATGCAAATTTTGTTTCCCTCTGGACATCTCCAATATTACCGTCTTTATGTAAATAACTTGCATCTGTATTACATGGTATAATCATCCCATTTTATCATAGAGATCTTTTCGAAATTTGTATATATTGTATATCGAAAGAGATAAGAGAATGAAAAATACAATTATCGCGCTTCGATAATCATTCTTTCAGAAAGTCGAAACAAATCCAGGCCTGTCGATTCTATTGATAATTTATTCATGCCGCCAGCGATTCGTGAATCTTAAGAGCTTTACTATATGGAAAATACGAATGAATTTATCTCGTTCCATCGATTGTCATTTTATCGTGCCATCTTTTTCAAGCGAAGTCGAAAAAGAATTATTCGAAAAATTCGTATCAAACGTGACGAGATCTGTAAATGTAAAGCATCGATGCAAAAATAAATATTCATTGACGTGATTCGAGAATTTCGATATGGAGTGCGTTTGTGTAAAATATCTGCGCGGAAGAAGAGACTAGGTTATTTTCATGTGGTGAAGGAAGGCTGATTGTATGCCTTACTCAGCGATACTTGCGGCTCCATTTATTAGGACAAACAAAAATGGTCTAATTCATTGAGCTCATTTTTTTGTCCACCGTGTGATAAAAAATGCGGATTTCTAACCATGTAGAAACGTACTTTTTTAACCACATTCCTGCTCGAAGATAAAACTTTATGTCGGTTTTCTCAGTTAAGCAAACTTTTTTAATAACGACCTCAGTCTTTTTCTGTATAATTAGCAAATGTGTATTGCTCACTGCGGAAGTGCCTGTTGGGAAATATTTTTCAAATTGCTTTAGACGCATTTTCGATGTCAATGAACGCCAGTGACTATACCGTTGTCGGAAAACAAAAAGTGAAAAATGTTATTAGCTCTGAAGAATTCTAGTCGTTCAGAAAGATAGAGAAACGGAGCGCGAGGTCGATGGACCGTTATGGGTCTCTCCTCGATGAAGACAACGGTACGCATGGTTATTATTTTCCAAACCAGCATTACGCTGTCCTCTATCTGGATTTACCGTGAAAGACAAGTTCGAAGCTTTCAAGTACTTTAAGCTAATCCTATCGCCAGACTTCAATCCAAAGGATTTTCATTTTTTTTAACCACACCAAATATATTAATAATCGTCTCTGTAAAATTTCAGGGTCGCTTATCGACCTCATTACAGAGAAAAAAAAATATTAAAATTGCGTATTTTTGTGAAGGAATTCCGAGACGACGTGCAAAAACCCAATTTCCGGTCGCTACAAAAGTGTATATAATAGAGGGAATCCGTCAGGTTCTTAAAAATAATCAGATTTACATACTTAACACTTGTAGTAATCCAATGCTCTTAGAAAAAAGTACGCTTATTGACATAATTTTTATGCAATATCAAGTTTAATTTCAACTTCCGGTATTGGACTTATTACCACTTGCTACGATAAAGACACGTGGCAGCAAGGCAACAGCTGACTGTAGTCCTAAACTCATCTCACACATTCGAATTTCCACACATATTTCATTTTTCGCCGACACAAATTTGCCACGCTTTTTAGCAGTCGTTGCCCGAATAGAACGCTTTGTATTTCCCGCATCTAACATTGTTTTGACAGATCGACGTTGAAAAGCATGGAGATTAAACTCGCCTGGTTGAGTAAAAAGAGACGGAGATAGAACCAATGTTGCCAAATATCAAACCTAGAAATACTGCGCTAATCGTTGGAATAACTATTTTTTCATTTTTCTAATTAAATGTGAACATTCATTTACCAGTTTGCACATGGGAAATTTAAGTTGCTACAATTTTTTTTTCGCATTTGTTAAAAATATGAATTGTCCAAGTCTCAAGTATGATCAGTTGTATGACTAGTTTAAAGCTATAGGATTACCTTAAGGGAAGGGTAGGGATTTCAGCGTGAAAAAAAACACTTTTTTGCGATTTTTTTCATCTATATGGATAGAGTGAATTTATTGAAACCTTTTGTACATTGTTAAGTGTCATTTCAAGAACATTCCGTGAAATTTGTACGCGAAAATATCCGCAAACAAGTCGGTGACAAAGCTTTTCCAAGAACGCCTTTGGAAAAACTCAATTTGCGGTGTTCGCTGCATCTCAGCTAGAAATTATCTGAAATTAAGTATCATTAAAGTTTAGTCAAAGTGTCATCAAATCCTCCCCCCAATGGTCTTTGATAATTTTTTTCTTCATTTCTAAATTTTTGGTGGTCATGTAAAGTGGAAAGTGCTATTTTTCACGAAAAATTCCGCCATTTTGGGGGTGGAAACCCCCTCAATGTGAAAAAATCTCATACTAACCGTTGGGGGGAGGTATTTTATATGTAGAAAGCGTGTACCAAGTTTGAAATAAATCGGTCATGTAGTTTTCAAATGGCAGTGAACACGGACTTTGAAAAAGTGGTTTCGAGAAAAACGCGTTTAAAGTTTAGAAAAGTCGGAGCTAAAGTGATAGAGGAGCAAGACTCAATAGTCAATAACTTCGAGAGTTTTGCTCTGATTGACTTGAAATGTTGGGATTATATTCTTGAAATGTTTAACTATAAGAAAAGACAATAACAAAAAAAACGATTTTTCATAAGTGCACACCCCTACCCTCCCCTTAATTCACGTTCCATCTCTCCCTAAGCTTCGGTACATGATGACCCACTCTCCGCAAATGCTAAATGCATTCGACCACGGGTCAAACGATACACGTCGAAATCACCCTTTCAAAATTTGGTCGATCTTCTCTCTTTCATGAATGTCAATTATATTTCTCTCTCCTGGCGCTCCACAAGGCAAAAGATAATGCTCAACTTGTAGCGTATCTTGGAGATCCATTACACAATGCAACCCACTGTCAGGAAATAAAAAAAGCTAAGGAATAGGCAAGATACGCGAACTAGTCGCAGCGCAGCGCGAGAAAAGAAAGTTACCCGTTGTGTCCCATCGGCTACATACACATACATATAAAAATATTATAATAACTATACAATGGTTCAGTCCTCACGATTTCGCAAGCTATTTCCGTAAGTGTGCGAGTCAATCGTATCCATCAGCTCGACGCGATTTTACTTAAGGCGTTACATCTGAGTAGAAAAAAAAATGTGACCGTTTTTTTTTATTGGATCAAATCATGTATAAAAATCACCAGAATGACATGCAAAAGACATTATATGCAAGATAATTTATTTTTAATTTTTAGAGCTCATTTGCCGAAGTGCCTACGAGCGTTCCGAAACGCACGAAACAGCGTAGACGGTGAAAGTAACAATTTGGAGTCGTTTAGTCCAGTCGTTGTACAAAAAATATACAACGACCTAACAAATGAAGACCTACTATCAAAATGCCTCGTGGGTACACGTAGAATTCAACTGAGAGCTTCAATTCCGTTGTGTGGACGATAGCTCCTAAATCAGACTTGAAACTTTAAACGCGTTTTTCTCGAAACCACCTTTTTTAAATCAGGGGGATGCATAATTCAATTTTCAACTGTAGCTTCATAAATAGATTCTCTAAAAAAGTACACGCGATTTTCACGTTTCAAGAACAATTCCCATTTTTATAAGCAAATTAAGGCCGATTTTTTAGTGAAAAACAATGTAGTCAGATTGACGCCGTTCTGCGAAAAAAAAACTCCAGTTTTTAATAATCGTGTGTACTGCTCCAGCAAAACTAATGTAAATGACTGTAAAAAAATGTCTTTTGTTATAGGTGCTAATCTATAAAAGTTTTTCGTCCTCCCGCAGAGCGTCTAAAATAAAACGCTCTTAATGTAGCTACGGCTGAGCCGTCATTTTATATATTTTTCATGATTTTTTTCGCATAAGTCAACACATGTACACTAAACACTCCAAACTTGGTCTCAATTGCTTTATTAGTATTGTCGAAAAAAAAATCCAGAAATGTCTCATTTTTCGGTGAGCCTCATACGTGTAACGCCTTAAGAACTAAAGAAATGCATACGGAAGAAAATATTCCGTTACTATTCGGCAGTTATATTCCTAAATTTGCCAAAATAATTTAAGGGGCTACATCTACCTAGAGGCCCGAAAAAAATTGCCAAATTCCGAATTTTTTTTCTGGGAAACGGTTGGTGAAATTAAAACGCATTCTATTGTAACACAAAGGTACGTATATTGAGAGCTTTTTACAAAAATTACCAAAAAATACAGAAAACTGGCCACCGGCAGATGATAACATTTTTTCGCGACGTTTGGCGGTGGACACTCTCCAGCTTAAGCGGTCGAGCTGAAATCTGAAAACCAAATGGGTTATTTAAGTCAACAATAAATACGAGGCGTTGACGATCGTCGATTCTCAGAATCATTTTTTTCTTAACAACGCAGCGACGAATTGAAGCTCAAGTATACAAAAAATATGAAAAAAGTTGTTTTTACGTTATTTTTGCGTAACTATTACAAAATGAAGATCGATTTTGAAAAAGTGAGATCGTCGACGTCCTTCAGATATTCCTCATCGTATCTCCTCCAAATTTGAAAACAATCCATTTAGTGGTTCTCAAGTTATCATGTCCACCGACTTTGAAAACAGTGTTTCGAGAAAAACGCGTATGAAGTTTGGAGTATAGTGCTGCTACCGGTTGCCCGGTCGACTGTGAGAAGGTGGAGTTCATTCAATTTTAGGAATATTTTAATGCAATTTTCAGGGAATATACCTAAAAGGTGATACTATCGAATAAACATATTTTTGGAAAATGCAATTTTTTACCCCCTCCCCCAGGTAGAAGTTAATAAGCCTAGATTCAGCTCCCAGTTGAGTGATCGATTACGCTTTCGACAATTATTCTAGTCATTTATTCGTGCACGGAGGTTAAGGGGCCAGAACACTTTGAAAATTTCACAACATCGAAAGCAAGTAAGACTTGAAGAAAGCGACGACGATGAGCAATCAGAAGGGATTTTGTACGGTGCAGGAATTGCCGATTGAGTTTGGGTAAGAGTTTTTCATAGTATAAACTTCAAACGCGTTTTTCTCGAAACACCGTTATCAAAATCTAGCTCCATCCCTAAAACTAATAAACCGATTCTCTTGAAATTTGAACCACATATTGTAAACATGCTTCGCAACAAGATGACCCTCGATGGTTATAAAAATTTTATTTTTACTCTTTTTTTGCGAAAAAGTGCGAAAAAACTGCGTTTTTAAAACTTTTTTTCGTTTTTCATCTACCATTTTTTAAATTTTTTGATAAAATTTTTATCCACGGGTCATTTTGTAGCTGGTGTCGTACTGCATCTAATGGACTTTGATTTTGTTGTTTCGGACAAGCCGTTACCGAGTTGTATTCGAGTTACGTAGCCCACTTATTTTTGAGGCGTTACGTTAAACTATAGTTTTGGTACTTAAAAATGAATGAAAATGAATTAACATTTGTTTAAATATATTTCAAGACTTTATTTATCAAGCCCAACAACTTTTATAATCATGTCTTTTATAAAATCCTCCAAAAAAATCGCGAAGATAGTCTTTTTTCGTGGCTCCGAAGTGGACTGGCCCCTTAAGGTAATCCTATCGCTTCACACTAGTCATACCACTGATCATATTTGAGACTTGTACAATTTATATTCTAAAGATATTCTAAAAAAAATTGTAATAACTAAAATTTACCATGTGTGAACTGTTTAACGAATGTTCATATTTAATTAGAAAAATAAAAAAAATAGTTATTTCAACGATTCGCGCAGTATTTCTAGGTTTGATATTTGGCAACATTGGTTATATCTCCGTATCTTTTTACTCAACCGGGCGAGTTTAACCTCCATGCTTTTCAACATCGATCTGTCAAAAAAATGTCAGGTGCGGAAAATATGAAGCATTGTATTTGGGCCACGACTGGTAAAAAGCGTGAAAAATTTGTGTCGGCGAAATATGTCGGTTAAAAATGAAATATGTGTGGAAGTTTGAATAAGTGAGATGAGGTTAGGACTACAGTCAGCTGTTACCATGCTGTCACGTCTCTTTATCGTAGCAAGTGGTAATAAATCCAATACCGAAAGTTCAAATTAAACTTGATATTACATAAAAATTAGGTCAATAAGCGTAATTTTTTGAGTGCAGGGGATTACTACAAGTGTTAAGTATGTAAATCTGATTATTTTTACGAATCTGACGGATTTCCACCATTATAAACACTTTTGTGATGACCGGGAATTGGGTTTTTGTATGTCGTCTTGGAATTCCTTCACAAAAACCGCAATTTTGATATTTTTTCTCTGTAATTAGGTCGATAACCGACCCCGAAATTTTACAGAGACGATCATTAATATATTTAGCGAGGCTAAAAAAATGAAAATCCTACGGATTGAAGCCTGGCGATAAGATTACCTTAACTCCAAACATTGGTCATACTACACAGCCTATAAAAAATGGGGCTAAAATTATATGCCGATGACTGTACGCCATTCATCTCATGGTTGACGTCGTTGAACGAATTACTAGTAGGTCCAGCTCGTTTCTCATCCACCCTGTAACCATTCCTAAGAACATTCTTCGTTGTATGTATGTGCGTATATTTATATAATATTTGGGATCTGTGGATTTCGGTTCTTCGCTATACGAGACGCTATACACATAGCTCCTGATTCTATTCATACCGCCTCGCCGCTTTAACGATATTATAACTAACCCCAGAGATCTCTCTGGCTCATTTGCTTGGTGATACAGGGTGGTATTTGGCCCATCACGATCATTCATAACTTTCGTGACCAACATATAAATATTGTTGATTCCGTGTGACCTATCGATGTCGGGACTTTAGCATTTCGAAATGACGAGTAGACGAGCCTGATTATGACAGACAAGGCTGCGTCAGTTTGTCACTTCCGTTACTACTTCTTGGCACCTGCAATGCACAGGTCCCTAAGGGTTTCGTTTGTACCCAGGCGTCAGTGAAAGATCCATATATATATGACTACGTGTACATTGATATATACGTATACTCATTTACCACCGTATCGTCTCCGTGGTTATGTTCAAGTGTGCCGTTTAAAAGCGAACGTGCGTTCACTGGCTCGAGGCTCGATGACCCAGTGATACATATATTCGGACTCAAAAAGATACATAGCCGTTGGGTCAGAGATAAATTACGTGAAATGAAAAACCACATCCGGAGTGCAATATCATATTGTATTGATTTGCTGGACATTTCAATATTGTTCATTTAGTCAAATTTTAGATATTTACTGTACCTGTATCTAATATACACTGACAGAAAAATTCTATTGACATTAAGTAACGGCGTCTATTTGATTTTTTAAATTTGAATTGACTAGATTTTGCGTGGATTTAAAATGTTCCTATTGCATTCCGTTATTGGAATTATTTATTTTAAATATATTTATTTATACAAATAAAAATGTATTTAATATCGTCCAATAACTAAATATTTTATTTAATGCTAATAAATCTGTGATTCTGTTTCATCTGTTCAAAAAACAATTTAGTTGAATTCACTAAATGGAACTAGATGATTTTTTTTTTTATTAAAATTAAATAGAATTTTTGTAGAGCCAACCATTTTTCTATTTGATTGAACTAATGGACTATCTTTATTTCAATACACATATCAAAGGGGTGTGTGGGTAGAGAGGGCGGAGAAAGAGGAATTTTTTATATATATGTACACTGAAAAAAAAAATCATTCATCCATCCAAAATTCAGTTAGTTTGAAAAAATGGTATCTTTAAATACGTTCAACTTGATTTTTGATTAACATGACAAAACAGTATAGTTGAGCAGTAACCAAAGATACATTTACACTATCGGCTTATTTAGCATGTCTGAGCAACTGTTAAAACAACAAAATTTCGAGACAACAAAATGCATTTTTCACATTCAACGATTCTTTTTTCTCAGTGTATATATAGGTCATGTTTGAAAGATCTATAGCATGTTATTCGATATAACTCTGATTATCACCTAATTGATATAATTTATGTGATAGAACACATTATTATAGGAATTAGTTTGGTCTCTTATACGATATCTGCGACGAAGATGTTACAAACACTCGGTAGCATAGGGGCAGCGTGCGTAGCTATGAGTAAGTAGGTTTTAGGCTTGATTCCATATAGGTGGAATATTTTCTTCGAAAAAAATTATTTCAGAAGGACGAATTGTGATGCAAAATCGTTGTGGTAAAACTCAATGAAGCGTTTAATTTCATTTTGGATTGATGAAATATTTTATGGACATAGTAAACTTATATTTACAGTATACATAGCAAGTAAATAAAGATTTATTTCAATCGAATATTTATTTATTCAATTTGAATATATTTAATATTTAAAAAGAATAGCTGAAACAAATAAAAAAAGGAAAAAACTAATTTGATTTAAGGGGTTGCACCTAGATGGGATTTTTTTAAATCGATTTTTCGTTTTCGACGGATTCTTATAATATAACCGTTCAAAAAAATTCTCTGAAAATGTCAAGTCGGTCCGTTAAAAATTGGGGGAGTTATGAGAGTTTACAGGTAGATCCGGCGGTCTACATATATACCTGACGTAAAACTTTAAACACGTTTTTCTCGGAATGACTTTTCAGAATCGGTGACCAAAATATCTCAAAAACAACTAAACCGATCTGCTTCAATTTTCACAGACGTTTTTTGTATATCAAAAGGCAAGCCATAATCGAAGGATTTTTCTGTCAATGCATACTTCTTTTCATATCAAGGAAGATAGAATTTTTTTTTTCACCGAAATTTCGACGATGACTTTCGATCGGCGACCATTTTATCAAAAATAATCATTTTATTGAATCCTTTGATCAAATACTGGATAATACGGTACAACAACTAAATTAATTTGGTATTTTTCATTTCAGATTATTTGTTCCCAAGCAGGCGTGGTCAGGACCTTTTTGCACAGCGGTTTGTGCAATCTACTGTATCTCTGTCATTTATAGATATTTCCCAATAAAAAAATTGTCAAAGATACTTGAAATAATACCCTTTGCTATGAAAAAAAGTTAAGAACCTGCACACATTTCCTCAAAAAAAAACACGAAAACACCTCTTTTTCCGACAGCGAACTAGGTGTAACCCGTTAAATAGATGCTATTTGAATTAAATATTTTTTTGGCAGTGTAGGTACGGTAAGTGTCACGAGCCATAAGGAATTCCTTCACGCGGGGACGCGGATGACGGAGAACATATCTCGCATCGTTCTCAGGAGCTTCCATTTTCGCCAGTTCGCATAATTTTTTTCGATTAATTTATGAAAATTATAAAGATTCGCTCGGGATGAATGAAGAAATGGCGTTGAATACGAAGCAGGCTCAGCTACATAAAATATAATCTCATTACGCATACACTTGATATAAATACAAAGTATCTGGACGGACAGCGTTCTCAATGTTTGAATGTGATCTACTCAATTCACACACCATCTACGTCAGTTGTTCGTATATACGTGACGCATATTGTGTGCACGAGTTGCGCAACGAGTGCTTTATAGTTGCTCAGAGTCCAGAGCGGACACAAGGGGTCTAAATGTTGGCCTGACGGTGTTACTCGAAGATTTATTAATTTGACATATGGCGCTCTATTAATAAGTGGTCGACAGTTCCTGCTTTGAAAATGATCCGCTTACCACTGCACGGTTTCCAAGATGAAGGGAGCGAGAGGAACAGAGAACTCTCTCCGGAATTATTATTACGAGCACCAGCGGGCTTTTGCTGTAATTATCATCTGGATCACGAACCGATATATCTCTTCTACCATGCTCCATTATATATAATATCTCAACTATTTACATTTCGTAGTAACATATGCCGTAGAACTTGAAATAAATTGCAATTCCCAAGTATGTTTGTTTTTTGTCATATAAAAATACCTTCGATGTTTTACTCTACATATAACCAGGAATACAAAAAAGCACGGCATTGTTTAATGAAAAAAAAAATACGGGTCCTATTTTTTTTAGACGTGGCACAGTTGAGTCAGATACGAAAAAAAATATTCCTTTTTGTGCCGAGTTGATCAATCATAATTTTGAGAAAAATCGTGCGGCCTTGAGCCTGTAGACACTGCCATGAAGAACAAGACAGTTTTTCATATACAGTTTATTATAAAGAATATTGATGTGGGTGGCTGGTAACTAGGGCAAAAAATAGATGCCAATGTATGCAATTATAATATACAGTCTTGAAAATTAATATAGAATTCGTGACGGATAAAAATAAAAAATATGGCAAACCGACCAGTGAATGGACACACTTTTCGATTCTGCGCTAAATTGCAAAATCGTGCGGCCTTGAGCCTGTAGACACTGCCATGAAGAACAAGACAGTTTTTCATATAGAGTTTATTATAAAGAATATTGATGTGGGTGGCTGGTAACTAGGGCAAAAAATAGATGCCAATGTATGCAATTATAATATACAGTCTTGAAAATTAATATAGAATTCGTGACGGATAAAAATAAGAAATATGGCAAACCGACCAGTGAATGGACACACTTTTCTATTCTGCGCGCGCGTGTGAGTGTGTGTGTGTGTGTGTGTGTGTGTGCAGGGCGGAGTGAAAAAGGTAAATTTTAGCAAATCGTATGGTAATAGCGCGGGAAAATTGCGTTTTGGCACCACTAAAAAGTGTGCGAAAAGAAAGAATTTACAACAAATATCTTCTGTTCCGGCAAACGCTTTTAAGTTTTGAATTTTTTGACGTGGGTTTTAAATGGAGAAAACCCCCAAAAAGACCAAGATTCAACACCCTGCGTTTATTCGAAGCGAGAAGAATGCAGCTTCCATTCGACGTTTTAAAATTAAAAATATCTTCATTGGTTTCAGAGATATAAGCGTTTGAAAAACAAGTTTTTTCTGGGGAAAAATGAAAAATGACGAAAAAATTAATTATGGGGCCAGTCCACTTTAAAAATTTCAAAAAATCGAAAGCAAGTAAGACTTGAAGAAATCGACGACGATGAGCAATCAGAAGGGATTTTGTACGGTGCAGGAATTGCCGATTGAGTTTAGGTAAGAGTTTTTCATAGTATAAACTTTAAACAACCCGTTTTTCTCGAAACAACGTTTTCAAATTCTAGCTTCATCGTATCTATAAAACTAATAAACCGATTCTCTTGAAATTTGAACCTCATATTGTAAGCATGATTCGCAACGAGATGACCGTCGATGGTTTTAATATTTTAATTTTTAGTCTTTTTTTGCAAAAAACTGCGAAAAAACGCGTTTTTTTACTTTTTTCATTTTTCATCTGCCATTTTTTTATTTTTTGATAAAACTTTATATCCGAGGGTCATTTTGTAGCTGGTGTCATACTGAATCTAATGGACTTTGATTTTTTTGTTTCAGACAAGCCGTTGCCGAGTTGTGAGGGAGATACCTAGCGCACTTCTTTTTGAGGCGTTACGTTAAACTATAAGTTTTGTACTTAAAAATGAATAAAAAAGGATTAAAAAATTGTTTTTTGTGTATTTCAAGACTTTATTTATCCGGCCCAACAACTTTTATGTTCATATCTTTACAAAATCCTCAAAAAAATCGCGAAAATAGCCTTTTTTCGTGGCTCCTTAAAAAGAAAGAATTGCCGAAATTACCAGTTAGCACTAGAAAGAATTAATGAAAATTCGACGAAGAATCTTGCTTTTATTCAGTTTTTCGACATTCAAATATCTCGATATGTCCTGAAATGCGAGTGTCTTAAAAGAAGTTTGTCGGATTTTTTTTTCAAATAAACTCTGCTATTTACTATGAAACGCTATGTGGCGCTATTTACTATGAAACGAAATTTGAAATGTTGTTTCGGCAACACGGCTTATCGAGTACCCGATGTGAGATGAGTACTCGAAAAACTCGGGTACTCGATAGAGTTCGAATATACCCGTCCGATCACGGGTACCCGAAAAATTCGGGTACTCGACCCGAATCATAGTCTAGTTACCCGACCCGACCAATTCTGCTACCCGCACACCCCTACTTTTTTGCATACAACTCTGACAAAAATTCAAATTTCAATTTTTTAAAAAATCCTTCTTTCAACCACAAGCTATACTTATCTAATAACAGAAAAAATTAGGTATTCAAATTTCAGATAAAGCTATCATGAGTTATCTTGATCACCACGGGGACACTTTTTCAGGGGTCTCCGGAAACCAGTCCCCACCGGCTGAATTCCCTAAATTTTAGGATGCATTTTTTTTTTAAATATTTTTGAAATGTTGCTCTTTTATGTGCTTAACATTTTGAATAAAATATTTTAAATATTATATTTTTTAATAGAGTAAATATGCTTTCTTGGCTTCGAAACCCACGTAACCCCGTGAGAAAAAAAAATGAATTGTCTATAAAAACTCGAATCACTATAAATTAGCAAAAAAAAATTACAGGTGTCGGTAAAACCGATTTCTCAGTTTAATATACAATTTTGACACCAGACGGAATCTTTCTAGTTTGTGGTACTTGCACGCCGCGCAACTTAGCTACGATACGGCTGTGCACGCTAGGTATTCTAAAGGTGTAAATTATTAATTAACTTTTATTACTTAACATAGAATTGACATTTAGTTTTTTTTTCAAATTTTGTAATAAATTCCTAATAATAGTTCAGAATTAGCCATGTTTATTTACTGGTACTGTATTCTGTCTTTCCAGCGAATCGACATATGGACTCTGTTCTGATCAGCCTCAAAGCAGAGTGAACAATTTACCTCACCTGCTGACATGTGGAAAATTAATTACCGTTACGAATTGACATTGTACATCTCATCAAATTTTGTCCCAATATCATTTCACCCGTTTTTTAAGTTTTTACCAAACTAAATTTTTTATTTCTCTTTTCAAACAAACTGTGGTAGTTTTTTTTTAAATGTCATGTTGAGACAAAAAGCTTTCTGTATTTTCTACGAAATCGTAACAACAAATATAATGCTCATATGTATAATATAATACTTTTTGTGCAACACTGTGATCTCCAAATTTAGAATTTAATTTATAAAAAAATCGGTTATGCTTTACAAGCTTCATCTACACCAGACGTCAATTTACTGGCAGTCGAGTCCATTTACTTGTAGTTGCATCCATCCACTGACAATTCAGTCATTTCCCTAATTATTTGTCAATCCCTTCCATATTATTTGATACTTCGAATATCTTTATCTGCTATCCGAATCATAACTTTTGTTACTTATATCGATTGAAAGACTTGTTTTTATATTTTCATTTTATAATCCATCTGAATCCTACAGTGTCGTTATTCTTGAATTCACTGGTCGACTTACCCCACATAACGATCTTTTTTTTGGTCCGCGATAACCATGGGCCTCCAGATTTAAAAAAATAGGTCTTCACCTAGAAAATCATTCTGTGATCCCTTGTAGTTATTTTTATTGCTGAAAAGAAAGGCGCTTTTTACTTTCTTTTTCTTCCTCTCTTTTTTTCATCTCTCCCACGCTTGATGTGCGGGCAAAATACAAAATTTTACGTGTTAGCATCAAAAGTATAGAAATGACCGATGGTCACTCGACTGTCGCCACGATATATTCAGGTCCACGTGACATACGGACGTATAGACGCGACTGTGTGTGTAGAAACAACAAAGGCGGAGGTGGGGAGCGAATAGAAAGATCGGGTTGGCTATATACGAAATGATAATCGTTCATTCTCTCCTTGCCAGGAGAGTGGGAGGAAGCGAGAGAGAGAGAGAGAGAGAGAGAGAGAGAGAGAGAGAGAGAGAGAGAGAGAGAGAGAGAGGGAGAGAGAGAGAGAGGGAGGGAGAGAGAGAGAGGGATAAGGGTGGGAGATCGTTCAGAATCGCAAGAGCGGTGGAGAAAGAGAAAAGTGGAGGTCCCAATACGGGAGCCAGGTAGTCCGTGCTCGGAAGTGATATAAAGGGGAACGTAGTCCCAGCTGAGATTAACGCACCTGGAACCACAGAAAGGAAGACTACGAGACCGTCGGCAATCCCGGCTACAACTCCAACTTCGTCGCTGCTGTGCCACACCATTATCGACCATCATGTAAGTTTGCCAATCATTTCAATCAATATTTTCATCATAAAGCACATCTAATGTAAGTAGTCCTTGAAATATAGCGCTGAATCATGAAAGAACATTTCTTCTCTTTCCCTTTAAGAAAACAAGAAAAAATATGAAAGATTATTGGAATACTGAATAATGGCGGCAACGGCTGGTTACTTCCGACAACTTATCTCTTCCAGTCGACGTTCATGGTATCAAAAATGTGTCGGTCAATTGTCGTTGGAGATTCATTTTTTTAAATTTGCATCAAGTAAGAAATCATTTAGAGATTTTTTAAAATTTGCATCAAGAAAGAAATAATTAAGAGATTATTTTTTAATTTACATCAAGAAAGAAATAATTTACAGATTATTTTTTTTAAGTTGCATCAAGAAAGAAATAATTTACAGATTATTTTTTTTTAAATTTGCATCAAGAAAGAAATAATTTAGAGATTATTTTTGTCTTAATTTGCATCAAGAAAGAAATAACTCAGCATATTCAAGGCATGAGGGTCAGAGAGATAAACGTTTTACCAACAGTATGACGTATCAGCCGTAGGTGTTAACGAGCAGTCCAACAGCTTGTCTCACTACTTCTGCGTCGTTAACGCTTTACACGTGTATATTCGTGTATTTGACGTATCGTATTTTCCGGTTACCTCTCGCGGCTGTATTAAATCGGCGTGTTTCCAGAAACACTGCAGAAGGTGACAACATTATTCCTAAATCTGTTTTTTTCTTCATGGAAATGCCGCGGTTGCACTGTCAATGTGGTTTATGAGAAAACGTCACTACTGCGATTTAAAATCTATAAGTACTGAATTTTCTATAGCATATTCAAATGCATTCGACTGCGGATAGAATAAAGCATTCATCGGATATGCCACGTCGTCGTTTCCTTTCAATGAGATAGCCACTCGACTTTGTAAAAAGAATAAGCCAAACATTTAGTGTACTGACCTCTGAGCCGAACATTTATAAGTCGTAATCAAACGCGAATGATTGAAGTATGGTAAGAAGATCAAAGCAGCGTAACCCAAGTCGTTTTAACGCTCAACTATAGAAATACGTAAATTCAATTGTGCCAGTCAAATATGTGAAAATGAAACATAGAAAAATATGTTTGCACACATATCTTTGCTCGTGCAATTATATTATGAATCGAAAAGTTCCTTCTAAATGTGTTCCTTCAACGAATTTTCATGATCTTTAAAATCCCCTATTTGGTTTGTTGACACATTTTCATTCGTTAAAAAAAAATTGTTTACAAAAATAGAATTCGTTTCGTGAGCTGATGTTTAATTCCTTCCTACGCGTATGTGCCTTAGTTTGGGAACAATTTCCTTTTTTTTCCACCATACCTCTCCGAGGACCAACAAACAATTATGCAGAAAACACTGTTTCACGCCAACATAATTCCACCGGTGTCGCCTTGAAACGAGTCTCGCGTGTTATCGCGCCAAGTGAAAGGGTCCAGACTCGTTTCTTTTTTCAATCGTTTCGAAATGAGATTGGATGTCTTAGCATATGTCTATGCAGCGTTTGACTATTGCGTTAGTTCATTTCACGTGGGTTGTACACATGCGGGCAAAGTTACGACGAGTTATTGGACTGACAATGAGCCTGCTCATAAATTTCTTCATATTCGGTCGACAAAAAAGCATTTGTGGCAGCGATACAATTTGGAATGGACATTTATGCTCGATTCGACGCCTGAATAGTTTTCACAAATTTCGCTTGATTCGAACGAAGTATTGTTGACTATTTTTTAAATAATATTAACAATATTCGTTTATATCATAAAATGGAAGTAATATGAGCAAGAAAATAACCTGGTTTGAATATACATTATCTCCCCTGTAGATCGCCATTTTTTCCCCTGAATAAATAATGAGCATTAAAGGCCGTCGTCAAATCGCACACGACTATATTACTATTCGTATATTATGCATACACATACACATTCGTACATACATGCCAAATGATGTAATTATAGTGTAATGATATGGCGAATTCGTCAGAATATCCTGTCGGCTCGATTATTACATTAATGAATTATTCGACGATATTTGATAACTCGATTATACAGAAGACAAACATTGACGCAGGTAATTCGAATTAAAGGGTTAGGCTACTGTGACGACCTGAAAATCGAGGTTATCTTTTTTATTTCAAGAAATAATTAAGTTTATTGCAAAATCGTTTGGACATTTATTTGTATGCACATTAACAAACTTGTGTACCAAATTTCACGAAAGAAATATTAATAGTTAAAGAAGTTATAAATAATCTCGGAGGGCACCTTGAGCGTGAGGGGCTCAACGGTGGAAGCGAGTTGTGCTTAAGATTATATACTTTTTCTTTTAGGTAAAATATTTTAATAAATTACGTCGTATGAATTCAGAGCCAAGCATATATCTATAAAGGTTTATAATTATAATGAGATGGAATCAGTTTCAGGACATTAGTTGCTTCGATAAAAAAAAAAGAAAGAACTACGTGTACGTCGACGTGTGTAAGACAACATACTTCAGCTCCAGATGACATATGTTGCCATCTTACACACGTCGACCGAATTATGCTCAGATAAATTAATTTCTGGATTAAAGGTTAGTCAATAGCAACAAATATTTACTGAAACATTATTATAGTGAGGACGAAGTGTTGCCTGCGGCATGTTAACATTTTTGGATGCTAAAAGCCAACCCATTATATTCTTCATTACAGCTTCAGTGGTCTTGGATTCGTTGATAATAGCCAGGCACCCTATAACGATAAGCCAAAAAATCCGATTCTATGTCCGGTTTTTACGCAGCAGGGTAAGATGACATGACATGTGTCATCTTACGCTGATGTCTGCTATGTTAACTGACCCATAAGTGAATGCAGATTTTGTTCATTCGTTGTAACAAAAACTTTGGAGGTACAATATCCGTTGTGCAGTATTTGTGAAGTACAATTACCCTAGGTTATGAATAAATTAGATCAACTAGAAAACATCTTACCCGACGAGTATTTTTAGCACCAGATAATAACGTGGTCATTTTTTTGCATTTTAAAATCAGGAAATATTGACTATGTGAAAGCTCGCGTTCAGTGACGGCTGTAGTAGATTTCACTACTAGCAACACTCATCGGCCGACTATAGAAGGTCATCGTTACTCGTGTGGCGCGAATATTTGAAAATATATTGAGGGTGTGTCGTCTTATCTGACTATGTCATTTTGAGCACAACTCCCCTACTTGATTTTGGCAACCCGGTAGACCTGAAAAGCACGACTTTTTTTTTCTTAAAATGAATAATATTGACTAAGACTTGACCGAGCTTCGTTTCGTTATGGTGTCTCAATCATCGACAAAAAAAATATTTAAATATTTTTTTTTCATTTTTCGAGAAAAGATGATATCATTATTGCTAGTAACTAATGTTTAAAAATATAAAAGAAGAACGATGGTCCAGACTAAACTACAATTACACTGAATAAGTCTACCAAATTTCAAGATATTCCGATCATTAGATGTTGAGAAATCGTGTATACCGTTTTAAAAAACATAGTTTCGAGAAAAACTGGTTCAATGTTCTACTAGCGCTGCACCATATGTTGGACCTTCCTCTATAAGGGATAACACCACTCTGGCAGCAAAAAATAAAGCCTAACTTTGACAAGTTATTTTATGAGTATGAAAAAAGGAATAGGATTTATTTTGAGAGGGCTAATTTGACACATATTACAGTATTTAAAAAATTAATTATTACTATTTTCATACAAAATGGCGGCGACAGAGCCCATCTTGAAAATCGTGTTTTTTTACAAATAGCTTCACGGGAGGACGGTTTTCTCGTAAAGTATAAGGCCTGGAACAAAAACCAAAAAAAAATTATAATCTATATATTATTAGCTACGGGACGACGGAGGCATTTTTTTAATCATTTTTTTTTTTATTAGCGCCCCTTGAAATAAACAAATCGATTTTTTGCCCAAAAAATAAGCAGTAAATTGGTTATAAAAAAAAAAGTTTACATTGAGTCAAAAAACGGCTCCGTACTTCCAGAGAATGTAATTGTGAAGCTACTATGAAAATTTCAAATCGATCTATGCAAAGGTGTTCGAGTAATCCGCCCTCCCAGTTTGACAAAAGTGTTTTCGAGAAAAACGCGTTTAAAGTTATACGAGGCGCCGGAAAGAAGTCCGCTGCGGCACAAACGATAATTGGAGATGTCAAAAAAATCGCTACAGGACCAATTTCATATTGTTTTTATAACCCCAAAGTATGTTTTAAGCAAAAAAAAACGATTTTTCCAAAATCCTAGAGTGGTGTTATCCCTTAATTTGAGTTACCTGAAGTGACGAACGAGTGTTCGTCATTTTCACCGTAGCCTAGTCCCTTCATTATACCAGTACTCAATCAAATCATTTTGGCATCTACTCCGATACCGTTCGACTAACCCGGTTATGTGAGCCCTTCGCCCCGCACCTTCGTAAAATTACAAAATTAGCGCAGTAAGGTCAAGATTATATACATAACCGTACATATACATTTGTATATATCAGAGCGTATAAAATACAGAAATGAACCGTTATTATCACTTTCCCTTCTCGAGGCGGTGGCCCGAATAGAAAGTGGGGTAAGATCGGTCGGGATGCGGTCAATCGTGCGTAAACGCGAGCCACGCCATATTCTTTCTACCTTTTTCATCGTTCTCGGTTCAACGGGAGACCCGAGAACGAGTCTCACCTAATTACCACTGCACCGAGACGAATGTTACAGGAAAAGTCGTCTTGCCTCGAAAAGAGCTGGTTTTACCCGATTCCCCGAGTGAAATCGTGCATGAGAGTTCTCTCCTTCACTAGATACGCGTACCCTTTTTTTTCCATCTGTTTTACGCTGCTGTTTTCGACCGGAGTAATAAGTTACCTCGCCAGTAGAAAGAGTTGGAAAACTGTCAGACCAGTTTGTCAATTGCAACTGGACGTATTTTTCTACAGCGTTCTCCCGACCGTTTGCAATCACTCGATCGATCAACAGAGAACTTTACATTAGTCATATACATTATTTTCCATGTTCATTTTTTATTGAATTCTGGTGATCAAAAGTTCAATCGAAAATTTTGTGTACATCCGTACACAAAATTAGGACCTTGAATAAGTTCTCGTTGTTCTCCATCAGTTGCCACAACTGCGTGCGTGTAGTTTAAGATGGTAACGCATCTATAAAGAGGCACTATAAACTAGTTTGAAATTCAGTGTATATCATTTCGTCAACGTGTAAACAACCTTTTTTTATAGTGTTAAACATGTCAAATTTCGTGCCAAAAAAGAGTATTTGCGGGGAATTTTACTGCACTACTTTATTTAAAAAAAATATCTGCAGCTGAACCGCACAGAATTCTTGTTGAGACTTTCGGCGACTATGCTCTGCCGGAAACAACATGCAAACATTGCTTTAGACGCTCCAAAAATAATGATTTTGATGTGTCCGATTGAAGGCATTACTCCATGGTTGGAATGATTCAGCAGGGATGATATTTGAAAAGCAACGCATTAATTTTCACAAAAAAAACAGCGAGAACTCATTCAACATCTCAATAATATAACAAATATCATTATAAAGTAAGGGGTCTTCTCACTGTAGACGCTAAAAAAGGAAATTTTCATGCTTTTTGTATAGGTTTATATTATAGATATTGATATACAAGTTATTACACTTTCGAAGTACATAAACATTTTTTTTATTTATTCAAGTCACTATTTATAGACGAAAATGGTAGTTGAAAAAATGTTCAAAAAAATTGTAGGTCTGCCCTGTCGATGCGCTGCGCTGTTAATGGCTATAGCGCATATCATACGATTTTTTATATATGCAAAAATAACAAAATGGCGGAAATTTTTTCGAAAAAAACAACAAAAAAACGGTTTTTTCACCGTTATTGGAAAAACAAATTAGTAAATATCAAAATGTTAAAAAATCCTTGATATGCGCTATAGCTATAATTATAAAGAATATGTGGTTAAGATTTCATAAGGTTCGGTTCAGTAGTTTCGAAGATTTTATCAACAAGCCGTCGAAAAACGATGTTTCGAGAAAAACGCGTTTACAGTTTGTTTGGGTTAGATGCATTTTTTTTTAATGTAATGTATTTTGAAAGTGTATTTATTAAATGTAACAACTTTTATATCAATATCTATAATATATACCTATCGAAAAAATGCATGAACATAGCTTTTTTAGCGTCTAAAGTAGGAGACCCCTTAAGCTAATATCAAACAAATGTGTAGAATCAAATTTGTATTATTATTTGTTCTTCTTTCTCGAGCACTTTTGTTAAAAATAGCCTGTGCTATTCGTGCAAACGAATAAGAGTGATGGAGTGAATAAGAAAGAGTGAATTTAGTCGAAAATCCATGATACGGCACGACGTTAAAATCTGACGCACGTTATTCAACATATCTTGACCGGAAACTGTGATTCGGTGTGCACACGCGAGTCCAAAGGCAAGTTGCGCAAGTCGCAACGAGACGGGAGTTGATCTTTGCTTTCTCCGTGCTGGGAAAAGAGCTCACGGCGGTTTAAATAGAGACTCATGGTCCATCGGGTTCACGAATATTGGTTACACAGCACTCAACGTTATCGGTGAAAGGATTCTGAAATGTAGGGCCAGCGAAATAACAAGTTTCGTGCTCATACGAAATGTCTCATTTACCCGAACTCCATAAAGTTATCGTCAAAGCGTACCTCATAGAATGGTCCAATAATAGCTTTTTTGTCAAAATAATTCATCCACTTTGTTGAGCGATCTATTTGTTCTTTATTTCCCGCGTCAATAAAATGATTCCTACTAAAGTACGTAAAAGTGTGAATCTGAGACTTTTGATTCGTAATTTCTAAGCAGGACGATTTTTAAAGACCTACTTCGACAGTTATGAATATAAAATAAAATAATCCTGACAAATCCTGACGTCATGGACCTGCAACCGATTTTTTTTATCAGCGTAAGCCATGTATATATTTTCCAATAGTTATTCATATCAGGGAACAAAAGGTCGGATTGAGAGGTTAGGTTACTGTGACCATCCGAAGATCATGGTTATCAAAAAAATTTAAGGAATAAGTAAGATGATTGAACAATCGTTTGGACATTTATTTGTATGGACATTAACAGAGTTGTGTACTCCATTTCATAAAACAATATTAATCGTTCTTAAGGAGGTACGGTGATGACCACGCTAGTAAACTAAGAGTCTATTTTTCGCCATAATATCGCTACGTTTTAGACATATGTGTGTGGCCTATATTTCGAGAAATAGTTTTTAAGTATTGAATTTCAAGCTACTTATTATTTTTATAATATGAAAACAAACGCAATAATCTACTACTCGACTTCAGTAGTACGCCATATCGTCGACGTTTAGCATCGTTGCATTTTCGATAGCTGTCATCGGTCCCACGCGCTCGGCTTATTATTTTTGGTAGCCGGTACACATGGAGAATGAAAATAAGTACTGTAGAAGTTTATCAAGAGAGTAACAGGATTGTACCTGAAGTCCAGTTTAGAGACAAAGGTAGATTCTGTCGGACAAGAATTAAAGAGTGAAAAGATGATATTGCGAATGCAAATGAAAAACGTCGCGTTGACGTTAACCTCAATATCCAATGTCCAATCTGTCCGAAGTCAAAACATATTTCATCGATTGTTATGTTATTTTACCCTTTCCTAATTTTCACAATATTTGCAGATATAAAAACGAACGTTCATTTTATATGATGGTTTTTCCATGCTGAATTTACATATAAATGCGTTGTATGCATTTGGCCAGAAAGATTGAGATGCCTTAGCTATACATAAAAGAACTTTGAGTAAATATCGACGAAAGGCCTTTTATAATCGATTAAAAAACGTACGGCTTCACGCAACCATATTTTTAATTCGCGTTGAAAATATCTGATAGAAGAATCAAATTTGCGCGGGTATCCAACGTTGCCACACTTCGAGCAAGATGGCTGCGGTTACGTCACGAGACGTCTCTCTCGCCGAATACTTCGGTTTTTCGCGACTTTATTTCTAAATTTATTGCTTATTTCTGCGGTAAGCTTTCCAATTCAAGTTGCCTTATTGATCACAACGAACCAACGAACGCAACCGTCAGTTTTTTTTACGCGTGTCTTGGCTCCAAGTAGCACAAAAAAATCGATATATGAGAGGACCGGCACATTTTCTCGTCTACGTGTGACTAATTGACCAACTTTAACAATTAATAACTAGAAAACTGTACGGTAAATCTCGTGGAAACTCCGCATACGCATGGACGAAGCTCTCGACAATGTTATTTTAAAAAATCGGGCTTTTATCTTGGACTCGCTCCAATCACCGTACCTCCTTAAACTTATAAACAATATCGCGAACGACGTTTGATCGTGAGGGGCTCAACGGTGTACTTGAATTTGGCCACCCGGTTGATCTGAAACAAGAAGAACGAGTTTTTCCTCAAAATAGATTATATTGGCTAAGACTTGACCGACCTGTTTTTCGCTATCGTGTTTGAATCATTGAAAAAAAACAGTTTAATTTTTTTTCTTGAGGACAAATGACATCATTATTGTTAATAACTAATTAAACACGGAAGTTAGCCAGAAAAACGTCCCTCAATACTAAACATCTATTACACTGAATAAGTGTACCAATGTTCAAGTCAATCCGTTTATTAGATGCTGAAAAATCGTGTACACCGTTTTAACAAATATAGTTTCGAGAAAATCGCGTTCAACACCTCGTCGACACCCGTATATTTGGCCACGATTTTGACACACTGGGTCAACTTAAAGTATTCCTTTCACGAAAATTTTAAAATTTAAAAGAGTTTAAAAATTCATCCCAGTATACTGGTAATATTTCAAGCCAAGTTAACGAACTTTTAACGAAAAATTCAGAGTCTAAAAATCGTCTCATTTGTACGGCGCTTTATGGACATGACACGCCGGCCATATATTATATACTAAATAACTCCAGATGCCTAATATAAACTACTCTCGCGTGTAAAAAATCTAAAGATTCCGTAACGACAATAAAAACAGGGGGTCACCGAATGTTTAAAGAAAATATTAATGAAAGACTTAGAAAAATGTGACTAGCAGAAGAATCTTCGTAGCTGCGACGTTTCAGCAAAAATGGAAGAATGTCTAAAACTACTATATTTTGGCGGCATTTTTCATTCCAGTTTATCGTTGGGTATGATAATTGATTGTGAGTTATTTTTATTAAGCGTCACTGTAACTTCACCAATGATTCAGAAAGGTCTTCCTCATGCGGCCCTCCGCGAAAGGAATACCTTAACCCGTATAATACTTCATCCACCTGTCATTAACAACGCTTCGGTCGGTTTTTATGTATTTTTAAACAGGGATACACTGAAAACATTTTTTAATATGTCTGCACAATTAAAGTTCGTACGGGATAAAAGTGAATTGTAAATAATTATTGAAAACTTTCAATTTGGAGAACGTGAGTATTTTATTTCAAATTCGTCTGGGTCAATATGTATCCAGTATATCAACGTAGGGTTAAACTTTTACTAGCAGTTCCATCGTTGTAACCATAATTTCACCTTCAATCTGCGATTTCTACACCATATGCTGAACCTTCCTCTTCAATTCAAGAGTTGCCTCAACAGATGAATGCGTGGTCCTCATTTTTACAGTAGCCTAACCCCTTAAGGGATATCTCACTTTGGACGAAGGGATGTTTGCAAGAATTTTTTGATAGGTTTATACTATAGATATTGATGTAAAAGTTGCTACACTCAATATATACACTTTCGAAATACATTTAAATTTTTTTTGTTGTCTTTATGTAACCCAAACAAACTTTAAACGCGTTTTTCTCGAAACAACGCTTTTTGACGGCTTGTTGATAAAATCTCCGAAATTACTGAACCGATCCCTATGAAATTTTAACCACATATTTTTTACAACTGTAGCTACAGCGCATATCAAGGATTTTTGTTTATTTTGATATTTACTATTTTTTGACAAAAACGATGAAAAAACACGTTTTTTTCGAAAAATGTCCGCCATTATTTTTCTTCTGCATATATCGAAAATCGTTTGATATGCGCTATAGCCATTAACATACTGAATCTAAAACCGTTTGATTTTTTTGTTCCGGATAATCCATCTCCGAGATTTCAACAACAGTAGAGACCTACAATTTTTTTAGGACATTTTTTTAACTGCCATTTTCGTCTTTCAATAGTGACTGAAATAAATAATTTTTTTTAATGTATTTTGACAATGTAACAACTTTCATATCAATATCTATAATATAAAGCTATCGAAAAAAATCATGAAAATAGTCTTTTTAGCGTTAAAGTGAGAAGACCCCTCAACGAAAAATAATGTAAGCGTAACGAAATATTCATTGCAAAAAAGTCAGTGATTCGAACTTGATTATTTCCTTCCGCCTGATATGCTTTTCGTGATATTTGTTGAACGAAAAATGGACGTGATCAATATTCGCCGAATGTAATCACGAAATCTGTGTGTGCGATATATGCGACACGTGACCGCGAGGGATCAACGCGCATAATGCGTCGCGTAACGGAAATTTCATGCGCTTAACGTAAGGACACGTATACGCAACGGCAGTAGATCAGATCGCTCACCCTCGGGCGCTTGTTATCGCATTTTTTTTTTCCTTTCTTGCAAAAGTGTCGTATTTATTATAGGCTACGACTTTATCGAATCTTATGCAAGGAGACAAGTAAAAGTCAAGCACCGTAAAACATGCCTGTTTGCTGCCTTGAGCAGTGAAAGTCTCGAATACCTGTTGAACTTTGCCACCGGATTGACAAGGGACGGAAAATTAAACGGGTTTATTTGCAACATGCAACAATATTCGTAATCACTATTATTAGGACGTTGAATAAGTTCTCGCTGTTTCCCAACAGATAGCGTTACCAGAACTGCGTGCGTGTAGTTTAAGATGATCCGGCCGGATGGGACGACAGTCCGAAGCCTTGTGCGCCTGTTTTGTCGATAATAAAAAAAAAACTTACTAGTTTAAGATGGTGACGCATCTATAAAGAAGTACTATAAGCAATCAGTGTTGCCAACTTGGTGGTTTTCTCGCTAAATTTGGTAGTTTTGAAAGGTTGTTGGTAGGGACATTAAGCTGTTTAGAGGTCAGCGGGAAATTTAGTGGTTTTGCGGTAACTTCGGCCTTTTCAACTGAAAATTTGCTGACGTTAACATTCTCACGTATTCTGGAAAAACAAATCGAACTTCGAACAAAATCGCAGGCACTCGCTTGGTAAAAACCAAGCCCTTAGGTCTGTGTTTTTTTCATAGACCATTGATATTCCAAGGAAATAAAGAGATACCCTGTTCGCCTTTTAAGGTTGTTGCTTAAAAATATTGGGGTAAATAGATATTAATGAAAATTTTACTAATCGTTATGGTATATTTTCTGAATATACTGACGAAAGGAGAACGGAGGTTTCCGCACTCGTTTATTAAATATTAAATTTTTAAGTTTAGATAAATCTCCACTTGATCGTATTCGTTGTACGGGGCAACGTCGTTACCATTTCTCGCGTATACCCTCCGCATTTATGAAGAAAGTTACCCAACAAACGAATATTGTGTTCGGGATAGTGTACAGAACAATATAACCGAAAAAAATAGACAGGTTACCGAGCTAATTAATGAACATGTATCAAAAAACGTGCGACCAGTTTACGAAAAAGTGAGGCTCGTTGAGGAGTATGTATTAAAATGTGGCAACGTCGGAACTATGGGAACAGCAGAACCAATCGAAAACCTACCGCGCCAATTTCAAATACGTTAAAGTCAAATGCGACTGCGGCGAACTTATTCATTTATTTATTATGATTTATTCCCTTTTTTCTAGGTTCAGTGAGCATAGTACGATGCTTGTGACATGCACTGATATATCGTCTTTTCCATCGGAAACTTTGCGGCGCACGATTTTTGTTTTTCTAAATCATTTGTTGCCTCCTTTTGCTCTGACAGAACCGTGCGACGTTGCCAAAGCTCGTGTCTATTTTAATAGGATTTTTAAACATCAACATTTAATTTTCTGATAATCCTAACTCTTTCAAATTACCATATATGTAAATAATAAGTACGATCATCTACCGTACATTTGAATATTTTCGCGATATTCAGTCGTACACGTAATTAATATTTTGCTACAATTAGTCGGCACTGGTGACGTCACACAATCTATTAGCATAAGAACTTCTCGTTTCTCCCCCCACCCTTCAAAAATGATGTAGCAACAACCACCTTTATGTATTTTTTTGTTTTTTAGGATTATCTAGGGGTTATGAGAAAACTTGGTATCACTAAAACAGCTATCTCTCTCGCACTCACGGCGGCTCAAAAGGAACATCCCTCAGGTGACACCGTTCGATTTTGTTGAAATTTGGATATGTTATAAAGCACCGAAAAGTAAGCGATACGTATTTTTTTATCGGCGGAAAGACGGTTTTAAGGGATGAAACCACGCCTCGAAAAAAAGCATCTCAAGGGGTAATATAGCAGTTTCACACACAAGCAGTCGACCGATTTTAATGAAACAAAAACGAAAATTCTTCTATTGCGAAGCAATAAAAAATCCACTATAGTGACATAGCAGAAAAAAATTAAGGCGTGAACCACCCCTATATTGAGGGATGGTTTCACCCCTTAAAACTGTTTTTCCGCCGATAAAAAAATACGTATCGCTTACGTTTCGGCGCTTTATAACATATCCAAATTTCAACCAAATCGAAGGGTGTCACCTGAGGGATGTTCCTTGTCAGTAAGAGTGCGATTGACAAAGCGAACAAGCTGCAATAGATGCACGAGAGATAGTTGTTTTAGCGATCGCAAGTTTTGTTTCAAGCCATGGATGTTTCGGTAAATAGAGAAAATGCCCCTCCGCTTTGGTGTCTGAGAGAAAATTTGGATGCGAGATTTTTGCCGACCTATCCAGTTCTTTTGTGCATCGTTTCGTCACTAAAATTCGCAATTCCAAGCGTGGGGTTTCAATAAAAACTCCAAACGACATCCTCATTGACAGGCTCGGAGATCGGGGGTTCGAATTATTAGAAAATGTTCATTGGACTACAGGGTATTAAATATGAAATCACATACATCTTAGTAGAGAGTAGAAATTTCAGTACAGAGCACGAAGCAATGTCGGTATCCTAGAGATCGATGTTTTTGGCAGAAAAATACTATAGTCACTTTTGGTTGCTATTGGTGACTTTTTGGTGGAAAATATTCGGGACGAACTTAGTGGTTTTTGGTGGGCTATCGACTGACAGCTAGCGGCGTGACGAAAATACGGGCTGGCGACACTAGAAAGTTTGAAATTCAGTGTATATCACTACGCCGAAGTGTGAACAACTTTTCTTTCATAGTGTCAAACATGTCAAATGTCGTACCCAAAAGAGTGTTCGCGGGTAATTTTACTGCACTGCTTTGTTTTTTTTTTAACTGCAGCTAAAGCACATAGAATTCTTGCTCAGACTTACAGCGATTAGAGGAAACAACACGAAGAGATTGGTTTAGACGCTCCAAAAATAATAATTTTGATGTGTTGAATTGAAGGCATTACTTCATGAAGACTCATGTCCGCCGCTAGGTGAACTTGCAGAATCATTAGGAGTTGATCGCACAACAGTTTCGAAACGTTTGAAAGCATTGGGAATGATTTTTTTAAATAAACCATTCAGACGCTAAAAAGAGGCTATTTTCTTGAATTTTTTGATAGGTTTATATTATAGATATTGATGTAAAAGTTGTGTAGGTCTGCGCTGTTGATGAAATCTCGGAGTTGGATCATGCGAAACTAAAAAAATCAAACGGTTCTAGATTCAGTATGTTAATGGCTATAGCGAATATTATACGATTTTTGATATATGCAAAAATAACAAAATGGCGGACATTTTTCGAGACAACAAACGGGGTTTTTTTTACAACAACAAAACCCCCGTTTACAAAAAGAACAAAATGGCGGACATTTTTCGAGAAAACAAAAAAACCGTTTTTGGCAACAAAAAAATAGTAAATTTCAAAATTTAAAAAAATCCTTCACATGCGTTGTAGCTATAGTTGTAAAGAATATGTGGTTAACCGTTTAACGGCCACGCCTATTTCTGGATGGCTTAAATAATTTCCTCTGGTAGTATAGCTAAAAAAATGTAGAATGTAGGAAGTAGTATTTTCGGACTGTAGCAAATTTGCTACTACCCGCTCGGTTCGAACTATTATTCTAATTCAATAAAAAATCTTCAAAGCCTAATTCGTCCAGTTAAGCTTCCTTCACACAATTCTATTAAAAAATATTTCAAAAATGTCCATTTACTTACTTTTTTGGACAAAAAACGGGCAGCAGATCGAGTGCTGGGGCAAGCGTCGTAAATTTTCGCGGCAACATTGTTGCCATATTAACATAATTCATATGTTTACGTTCGAATTTCAAGCTAGCTGCATCTAGCATATATTGATGGAACTATGAAGTACCTTGTCCGCTATAGCGTCCTGACGCTTTTACCGACGGGGTCAAAGTGAACTTAGCAAATTTGCGACAATGGTAGTTGAAGGGTTAAAATTTCATAAGGATCAGTTCAGTAGCTTCGACGATTTGAGCAACAAGCCGTCGAAAAACGTTGTTTAGAGAAAAACGCGTTTAAAGTTTGTTTAGGTTACATAAATACAGAAAAAAAAACATTTTTTTTATGTATTTCGAAAGTTTATTTATTAAGTGCAACAACTTTCATATCAATGTCTATAAAATAAACCTATCAAACAAAAATTCATGAAAATAGCCTTTTCTTTTCAGCATCTAAAGTGGGAAGACCCCATCAGTCCCGAAATATTCTTTCCGATTGCTTTCAAGTGTAATTTGGGAACTACTCGATAAGTCGTATCTCGAATAAAAAAAAAAACATATCGTCGAATAATCGATTCGTTGGGTCAGCCCCTTTGCAGTTATTTCATTGCTTGTCCGCAGGTCGGTGTGGGCGGTATTGACGTTGCTGGGATTGACGGCGGGCCTGTTAGTCGAGTCAGCAGTACCGGATCCACCGTCTTCCGGTATAACGACCGTTGGCGCCCTGAAACTCGCAACTGCCGAGGACTGTGCCGGAGTCGTTGCGTTCTCAGCAAACAAGGCCTCGAATAGCGTGAGAAATGCTACTCCTCTATCAAGTGTAGCGGAAACGAATTATTCAAAGCAACAACAAAAAAAGCAAAACAATCGTATACTTTTCTTCCCGCGTTTCGAGACCCAAAGAATTTTCAATTTCCGCAAATCTACAAATTCAATTGCTACACTGAGAAAAAACATCATTGATCCAATATCAATATCATTGGTGGTATTGAATGAAATTTCGTTGATTCAATTGTAAAATTGTTCGTGTAAATAATCGGATTTATTAGTACAAACAAAACGCTATTGACTTTAGTAACATGATAAAATTGAACGTTTTTTTTTCATTCGGAAGATATACGAGGGTGGGGTGAAAAGTTTCCGGCCTGACCAAGAAAAACGAAGTTTAAACATTTTTTTTTTTGTTTTATTTTTCAACATAATCTCCATCAACACTGATACATTTCTCATAACGGTGTTCTAATTCAGTTATACCAGTTTTAAACGTAGATTCGTCAAGCTCCTCAAAATACTGATTTACAGCTTCGATAACTTCTTCGTTGCTCTTAAATCTTTTTCAGGAGTGTAGTGGTGGACCCATGTCTCATCAACAGTTATGAATCGACGCAAAAATTCGTTTGGATTACGCCTATACAGCGCCAAATTGTCGGTAGAAATGGTTTTTCGAAGCAGTTTTTGGTCGAGCGTTAGCAAACGCGGCACCCACCTTGCACACAGCTTTTCCATGTTCAAATGGTTGTGCAAAATATTTCGCACACGTTCAGCTGACATCCTACAGGTCTCATCTATCTCATGTACTTTCAACCTGCGGTCTTCCAACACTATTTTATGGATTTTTTCAATCATCTCTGAAGTTGTGACTTCAACGGGCCGTCCTGAGCGAGGCTCGTCAGAGGTGCTCACACGACCCATTTTAAATTTAGAAACCCACTGCTTAATAGTTGAATATGATGGGGAGGAGTCTCCTAGTGTTGAATCCATCTCTTCTTTTATTTGTTTTGGTGTGAAACCTTTCAAATGGAAGTATTTGATGACAGCACGTTTTTCCAATTTTTCCATTTTTACGAAAACAACGGAAGCGTCTCGCGCAATGTGCTCTCAAACGCAAACTAACGTAGCGATTGGGCTGAAACTGTACATACAAGCTCGGTAGGAATGGTACTGTAGGACGCCGCTCCAAAACTAGACCTAGTGGCACCATCTCTTGGTCAGGCCGGAAACTTTTCACCCCATCCTCGTATTGTTAGACGAGAACAATATATTATTGAAAATATCTAAAAAATTATCGCGAACAAATTATATACTTTTAAATACATTTTCTGCAACGAACAAAAAAGCGTTTCAATTCGTAACATGAATATTTTTGATTCGAGTACACAAGAAAAATTGAATTTCGCTCGTTTGATTCAGATAAAATTTATATTGAGTAAATGTTATTTAATTTTTTGTCACCATATCCGATATTGATTTTCAAGTACCATATTCGTTGAAATATTAATATTTCATTTTGATTGAAAAATATTAAGCAAATGCCTGAATGGTTTAAAAAATTATGCAAAAATAAAATGTATTTCTTGCGCATTTGGTTGAAAAAATTCAACGAAATAATGGCCGAGGGCCACCGAAATTATAGGTGTGAGGAAACCCGTAGTTCTCGGAGTAACCGCTAGAAGCCGCACGGGCGCTCGTTTCTCGTAAGCGTCGCGCGAACTGAAAATCTACTTGAACGCCGGAGAAACTCTAAAGAGTATAGCTTCTTGGTCTGCAGCTAAGATCAAAGTGTAGTATCTGTTCTTATCAGTTGAATACCTGATATTCTCTCCATGGATATTCCATTGGATGTCTGATATTCTCTCCACTATTATCGTGGCTGATCATTATAATGCGCACTTTTTATTTAAGATTTAAAACAAATTGAAAAACTTACGTCCCATGGCATATTCGTTTCGACGCAGTAAAGAAATAATTCATTCTATTGATTATATTTGTGTGCAAAATCAATAATGTTGTAACAACCGCTCAATTATTTCATCCATACATCTACGGATTGTATATAGAATGATTTCAATAGAACATCATTTTATTCGAAGGATAATGTAGATATTCAGAGAACAGAAGAGATTTTCAAATAAAATAATATGTTATTCGAATCAATCACATTTTCCAATGTTTTATACTATTGTAACAATCTCATATATCGGTGGCACTCCGCGATCAGACATTTATTCGAATCAACCAATATATTTTTTTTTATTCATTTGGTTTTTTTCTCAGTGTAATAATTGAAATTCGAAACGAATAGAAACTTATCGAGTGCTTTTTGTAGGACGCGTTACTCGTATTTGCTGAAACCACGATGGACAAAGGAGTTGGTTACATCGCCAAGACGGGCATATTCACTACTCACTGTCCGGGACTCTACCAGTTTAGTTTCGCCGGTTACGGCAGCGCCGACTTGCGGATAAGTCTAAAGCGCAAACTCAACGGATCCGAGACTTGGACGACGCTGGTCGGCGCTGGGCCGGGTGGCGGCGCAAATTTGATTCTCATTAATGCCGAGGCCGGTGATCAATTCGTTGTTTACGTCGACGCCGGAAAAGCCATCGAGGGCACAACCTTCTCGGGTTATCGATTCGCCAAGAAGTAAATCGAAGCGATTTGATCCGCGCATCGCATCGCCCCCGACGATTTTACCGTGTCCGCCGCAACTTTCGGATTTGAATCGCAAAAACGCAACGTGATATCGAGTAGCTGCGACATTCCCAACTATAAAATATTCATCGAACCAACGTCAAGTATGCAAAATGGATACTTCTGGCTGCTGAGATCGCATCCCGTAATAGACAGTCGGGCTCGAAGAATGAAGAACGACCGCGCGCCAAAGGAGCTGTAGGACCACGAATGCTGAATAAAACATCGACGCTGATAATTAACGACGAATCAACAAGGATCGACGTTAATTTCATAATTAGAACTCTCAGGCCCATCTTCCGATATTTCCACTATTCTTTCTCCTTTAACTTTCCATTACTTGGGAAACGTGCATAAGGTTCTACTTTCTCGAGCTTTCTGTTGACTTCTGCACTTTCTTCTCTCTCTCTCTTTCTCTCTCTCTCTTTCTCTCTCTCTCTCTCTCTCTCTCTCTCCTCTCTCTCTCTCTCTCTCTCTCTCTCTCTCTCTTTCTCTCTCTCTCTCTCTCCTCTCTCTCTCTCTCTCTCTCTCTCTCTCTCTCTCTCTCTCTCTCTCTCTCTCTCTCTCTCTCTCTCTCTCTCTCTTCTCTCTCTCCTCTTCTTCTTGTTCTTCTTCTCTTCTTCTCCAGCGTCGATAGCTGTAGGGCAAATAATTTTCTTATGTATTACTTTCTTCAATACCCTCTCATCTGTCACAGAACTGACTT